>JADBJO010000034.1:297500-342500 GCA_016801955.1 Conus betulinus | reverse complement strand
CAGCTGTCATGTGCAACTAACAATGAAGACACGTCATCACCAGCACGTGTCTCCGATAAAAGTGAATGGTGCTGATTCCCATCCGTCTCCTCCTCATCGCTAGTATCAGGATCCGATCCTCAAAGGTCTTCTTCATCACTATCACTTCATTTTTATCGTCATCTAAAACATCAAGCGCAGTGTAACGCTTGAAAACGGGAGGCGTCGACGAAGTGCTAAGTTGAGCTGCCATCTTGGATATGCTTATCAGCTGTAACCTCTCAACTCGCAATTTGCATAACACATGGTCAGCTGGCTGCTCGCGTGAAGGGAAAGGGGCCGTTCCTCGACACCAGTAGAAGTGAGAGAACATTTTAGACGGTCGTTTCCCAAGTAGATTTTTCAGCTTTCCGTGACGAAGTTACGACGTGACACTCACGTCCCGGGCGTAGCGGTTTTCAGTTTTCAGGACGTGTTATTGCCCCTCATTTATTCAATATTCTGCTCTATGATTTACCACAGTCTGTGTCAAATGATACTGTAATCGTGCAATATGCAGATGACATATGCATGTGGATGAAAGTTACCATGAAAAGGAAAACCTCCAAAAGACAGCTGAACTATTTTAGAAAATTGTATCAACGGGAACTTGATAACTTAAATAAGTACATGATGGAGAATGGACTGTTGTTATCACCGGAAAAAACTAATCTTGTACTTTTCAATAGTGGGCCCGATCAACCAGAGTTACCCATTTTTCGAATAGATAAAGAAATCCTAGAGTACAGACCGATGGTAAAATTTCTTGGAGTATGTATTACTTCAAAGTTATCGTGGAGCCATCATATTCAATATCTATTAACAAAGGCCAGAAAAAGTTTTAATTTTCTAAAAGTTATACAAAAACAAAACTGGGGCCAAGACACTAATGTACTCAAACACCTGGCATTATCGCTGATACGGTCAAGACTCACTTATGGACAAAAGTTTTCTTCAGTGCACCCGGCAAGTTTGCTAAAGAAAATGCAGAGCTTGGATTGCAAAGCTTTCAAACTAGCTATAGGTATACCATATCATGCATCGTCCCTAGGAACATATCGCGAAACTGGGGTATTACCATTAGATGAGTATCGACGGCTCGCTGTCGCAAAGTATGTCTTACGATCTTCAACATGTGACAGCAATGTCGAAAACGAAGTTAGTTTGAGATCTGATATTAACTTCCCTAAAAGAGCAAACTCAATCTCCTCGCTTACGACAATTGGGACTTTCACTTCCAATTTATTCGAAGAGTCAGAAATTAACCATAACGAAATAATTAAATCTCACCTTCCTTCATCTCCCAGCCCACCATGGGAACTTCAAAGAACATCATTTGATATCAACCATTCGTCTTTGAAAAAAGATGACAATGAAAACTTGATTGGCATAACAGTAAAAAGAGTATATAGAAAACTCGTACCCGCTTCATCTCAAGATATATACAGACGGTCTCTCTTATACCAAAGAAGTAGGTGCAGCATTTGCTATTCCTTCTATAAAGGTGGAAAAATCTTACTACCTTGGGAAAAAAAACAGATCCATTTTTACAGCCGAGCTAACTGCCATTTTAATGGCCCTGTATTATCTTCTTGATCTTTCTTACCCAACACTTCAGGCCCTACTTTGTGTCGATTCAAAATCGGTTTTATTTGCCCTCAGCAAATCAACAACCGTAAGAAAGATTTAATTACAGACATTCATCAAATAATACATCTTTTGGTTATTAGGGGTACGAGTATCTCTTTCTGTTGGGTTCCTTCACACTGTGGTATTCAGTTTAATGAGAGGGTCGACAGAGCAGCAAAGCGGGGAGCAAGAAATACAAGCGGGTCAGAATGTGTATCAGTATTCCATTGTCTGTCCATGAGGGATACAGTCTGTTAGAAAATGCGTGCTGGAAACATTTTAGAAAAAAACTGAAAAATTCTGGATGTTTTCTTGATACTCACTCACGCCAGCTAATAAACATTGACACACTTAATTCATTTCATCAATGTAGCATACCTTATTCACGGATTATAATTTCTTTGATTTATAAGATCAAATTGAATGCTTTTAAGACAAAGTTTTGTAAGAACATAACATGCCTTTGTGGCGGAAAAATTACATATAATCACATCCTTTTTCAATGTGAGCACTTAAAACCTTACCTGCCATCCTTACCTAAATGTTCTCTGGATCAAGTTGTATCAGATTTATCACTGATGTGTAAAATTGCAGTTTCATTACATCAAAGTCCTATTTTTTTTTTTCTGTTCTGTAAATTGGAACCGATTTTGAGTGTTTTGATGAGTAGTTCTTTGTTAGCTCATAGTTGTTTATTTTATTGTTGCTGTTGCTGTTTTTTTTCTTCAAAACCTTTGAAGATATTACTTAATACCTCTACCCCCCCCCCCCCCCCCCCCCCCCCCCCCCCTTTCCCTCTAACATTGTCTAATATCACTTAACGTGGATAGACGTGAAGAACACACACACACACACACACACACACACACACAGACACTCACACAAAACTGTTCAGTTTGCAAACTACAAGGCAACAGAATCTCAGGTATGCATATATCATGAAATTGTCAAGAACAGCTGTATCTTCTGACTTAATACTTTTACTCTCATACTAAGTGGCCAGCAGCCGCCATATTTTGTTGCAGTCTGTATAATCTCAAATCCTCATTCACAACCATCAGTTCTCATCCAGAAATTTTCAGTTCTTTTTTGTCAGGATAACCTCAGTTCTTGGGTACAGCGATAGATGATCAGTCCATGATTTTCAGTGCTTTCTGTTCTTTTGGTCCTTTTACCTTCTCTTTGTCAGTCAGGAATATATAGAAAGGTGTAAACTGTGACATCACCAGTCCTGTTATCTTCTCTTTGTCATAGTCAGGAATATATGGAAAGGTGTAAGCAGTGACATCATCAGTGCTGTTACCTTCTCTTTGTCATAGTCAGGAATATATGGAAAGGTGTAAATAATGACATCATCAGTGCTTTTACCTTCTCTTTGTCAGTCAGGAATACATGGAAAGGTGTAAACAATGACATCATCAGTGCTTTTACCTTCTCTTTGTCATAGTCAGGAATATAGGGAAAGGTGTAAACTAAAGGTGTAAACTATGACATCATCAGTCCTGTTCCCTTCATTTTGTCATAGTCAGGAATATTGGGAAAGGTGTAAACAGTGACATCATCAGTCCTGTTCCCTTCAGTTTGTCATAGTCAGGAATATAGGGAAAGGTGTAAACTATGACATCATCAGTCCTGTTCCCTTCACTTTGTCATAGTCACGAATATAGGAAAGGCATAAAACAGTAACATCATCAGTCCTTTTACCTTCTCTGTCATAGTCAGGAATATAGGGAAAGTGTACACAGTAACATCATCAGTCCTGTTACCTTCTCTGTCATAGTCAGGAATATAGGGAAAGGTGTACACAGTAACATCATCAGTCCTGTTACCTTCTCTGTCATAGTCAGGAATTTAGGGAAAGGTGTACACAGTAACATCATCAGTCCTGTTACCTTCTCTGTCATAGTCAGGAATATAGGGCAAGGCGTAAACAGTGACATCATTAGTCCTGTTACCTTCTCTGTCATAGTCAGGAATATAGGAAAGGCGTAAACAGTAATCATCAGTCCCTGTTACCTTCTCTGTCATAGTCAGGAATATAGGGAAAGGTGTAAACAGTAACATCATCAGTCCTGTTACCTTCTCTGTCATAGTCAGGAATATAGGAAAAGGTGTAAACAGTGACATCATTAGTCCTGCTACCTTCTCTGTCATAGTCAGGAATATAGGGAAAGGTGTAAACAGTGACATCATCAGTCCTGCTACCTTCTCTTAGTTTAACATAGTCAGGAATACCTGGAAAGGTGTAAACAGTAGCATCACTGGTCCTTTTACCTTCTCTCTGTCATATTCAGGAATATATGGAAAGGTGTAGACAGTGACATCATCTGGAGCCAGGACCACGGCCTGAGGGCAGGTGCTCTTCCCATCAACGTCCGTCTGTGCTTGATGATGTCAACCTTCACAGGCAGCTGAAACACAGGCATTGTACCATACATCTGTGTCTCTGCCAGTCTGCCCCTCTCTGCCTGCTTTGTTGATCGATCTCTCTCTCTCTCTCTCTCTCTCTCTCTCTCTCTCTCTCTCTCTCTCTCCTCTCTCTCCCTCTCTCTCTCTCTCCTCTCTCTCTCTCTCTTATTCTGGGTCATCCCAATACCAATATATCTGCACAAGAAAAATTTCAGTTAAAGAATTTTAATTTAATATAAAAGGAAGAAAAAGAACAGTAGAAAAACAACTACACAGAAAGAACATTCCAGATAGAAAAAAAAAAAAGCAATCTCTTCTTAGAAAACTTTTACTGCCCTCCCTGTGAAAAAAAAAAATTAAAAATAAATAATTTCTTGCCCTCCCTAGGTCAAGACACGGTTAATCAAAGCACTGACCTCTAATATAATGACAAACACCACAGACACAAGACATTGTCAATCAAAGCACTGACCTCTAATATATAATGACAAACTCCACAGACACAAGACATTGTCAATCAAAGCACTGACCTCTAATAAATGACAACACCACAGACACAAGACATTGTCAATCAAAGCACTGACCTCTAATATAATGACAACACCACAGACACGAGACATATAAATCAAAGCACTGACCTGTAATATGACAACACCACAGACACAAGACATGTAAATCAAAGCACTGACCTCTAATATAATTACAATACCACAGACACAAGACACTGTCAATCAAAGCACTGACCTGTAATGTAATGACACCACAGACACAATACATGTAAATCAAAGCACTGACCTCTAATATAATGACAGCACCACAGACACGAGACATGTAAATCAAAGCACTGACCTCTAATATAATGACACCACCACAGACACAAGACATGTAAATCAAAGCACTGATCTGTAATATAATGACAACACCACAGACACAAGACACTGTCAATCAAAGCACTGACCTGTAATGTAATGATGACTCAACAGACACAAGACATGTCAATCAAAGCACTGACCTGTAATGTAATGACACCACCACAGACACAAGACATTGTCAATCAAAGCACTGACCTGTAATGTAATGACACCACCACAGACACAAGACATGTCAATCAAAGCACTGACCTGTAATGTAATGACACCACCACAGACACAAGACATTCTTTATCAAAGCACTGACCTGTAACGTAATGACAACTCAACAGACATACACACAGACATGCACATTGCACATGAGTAATGCTTGCCTGAGAAGGAGAAACAAAGTTTGATTTATCATTCTCATATTAACCATAAACAATGCATGCAAGCATTCTAGAACACACACCCACGTCTCAGTCACACAACACTCTGCTAGGGCTCCATACTGAGACAATGCCGGTCGTGGTGGAGTCACAGCTAAACCATGGACAAGGAAGTTTGCACCAGAGCTGACTGTTAGTCACCATTTTACTGACAAAGTCAAAATCTGGTTGCCCAAAGAGTACGTGGAGAAAGCATTTCCACTAGTCAGCCAGATCTAGTTGTCCCAGGCAATCCGCCATGTGGGTATTTTAAGCCCTGTCGGACACATTGTATGTCCTATAGTTGTTGTAGGAAAATTACTGTAGGATGATGGGTCACAGGGAATGAACAAAGCGGAAAACTTAATTCAAACTTTATGTGATGAATACTGAGCCTCAATCAAAGCCAGGTGCTCCTCGTAGGATTTTGAAATGAGAGTCAAACAGACCGTCTGTCCTAAAAACAAAGGAACCAATGGTGAGCACTGGGCATTGAACATAAACAGCAACACATTCACTGAGTCAGGTATAATTTTTCTACAAGGTTTTTCAACCAAGACTGAACTCCAGGTACGTTATACACAGCTGATAATTCAAAAAACATCTTTCAAAATAACCACTACAAATGATGTTGCTTCGATAAAGAACGTCTAACATCTTTGGTCTAATGGGCTAATGCGTAGGCAGACATCTGCTAAGTCGTAGGCCTGAGACCCTATTCTTCAATCTTTCATCTTAAATGATTCACTTATCTATCAGCTTAAAATCATGCGCAGTGTGGTCTCAAAATTTAGCAGATGTGGTGTAGTGTATATGGACTAATCTGCACGGAGTGACGCCTCCTTGATGAAACTGAAACTGAAACTTTGTTCTTATCCAGTGTACGGCCCACTAACTACAATCACAACCACCATGTCTTGATTTGAGACTTTATTTACATGGTTTGGGAAAAAAGTCAGTATTTGATAATAAAGCATTACCCTTAGGCACAGAATATTTCTAAGAACCATGGTCAATGGTGCTAAAAGACCACAGAAATAATACCTGATATCACACACACACACACACACACACACACACACACACACACACACACACACACAAACACAAAAAACACACGCACACCTATCCCCACACACACACATGCACACACACATGCACATAAGTAAAAAGCTACATAAAAACATTTACCTTTCCAACATGAAGAGAACAGTTTAATGCATACCTTGACTCTGGGCACTTTGTCCTGGATATGAGGATTAGGTGAGCAGCAATTGTAGCAGAAGAACTTTCGAGACTTATTGCACTTCTTACATTTGTGCCTAAAGTCTGTAGAGTCCAGAAAGGAAGTGTCAGCAAGTTCCAGATCAGGAAATGGAATTTCCACCATCTGAAAAAACATTGTAAATGAATGTCAATGCTATATGTATGCACCAGACTGCTTGTTCTAATTTCCATGAACACTGATTTATTGTAAGCCACTGACCTGATTCTGACACAGCTTGGACTGATTCATTAATCTTGTCATTAACAATACACTCTGCGTATATTTTGACTGTAAGTGTAACTTTATCACTAATGGTCAGAATTAAGAAGTTCAACAAAGCCAGAGTCAAAAAGTTTATCAAAAATATTTCTCTTGTTCTTTTTGGAATTCTTATTAGTAATCAGCACCACAAATAATAATTCATTCATGAAACCAACATAGCATATTGAAACATTTCACCACTAATGCATCAACAAGAAATGTAAAACAAGAAACAACACAAACCTGACTAAGCCCTATGAGCCATCATCACTTAAAGTTCAACTGTAGCTATGTTACAATTAACACAATGTTGGCATCTCACCCCTTCAGCAATGAGTCGTTCAGATTTGATTTCTCGTCGTGCTCCTTCAAGTTTCCTTAGTGTAGCTGTTGAGATCCCCGTGGCTGCTGCAGCACGTTTCTGGTAGCTATGAAGGGGCAATAACGTCCGCCCAAAATCTGCTTCTCGTTTGAAGTATTCAGCAACATTTAAAGCTATTTCACGAGCCTGTGCATCTAGTGTTTTTCCCTTCTTGCCCAGTAATGACACAGCTGTAAAACATGAAGCACACAACTTTTTACAAAGTAATGAATTATAAACTTTAAGTTTCCTATGAATTCTTTCATCTAATCATTAACCTTATCCACTCATGATTCTATTATGATGTGTACAACTACAAGTTTCATATCACAATCAGTCGATTGCGAGCACTCTCTAAAAGTAAAACTGTGAATCATTCTAATGTCTGCATGGATCTCAAGACATTAGGTGAATCAAAATCCATTCTACAGAGTAAAGTTGAAATTATTGAATGAATAAAGGAAAAATCACACATGCACATATAGGAACAATGCAACTCACATGCATGAATGCATTCATGCTCACTTGTGAAGTTCTAGATTTGCCCTGTACACAGCCCCATCACCACCACCCCCCATCCACTTTGGTTTTTACCCTCCCTCCTTCCCCTTCCCATATCAGAGACTCAACTGTTTCTCTCTAAACAACAGTAGCAGTAGTGGTACCTTGTAACATCCCCGATCTACCATACAACACGTTTTTGCTCCCACATCCAAAAGCTGTCTCCCCTACCCCTCACCCCCACCCCACACCCCTCCTGCCAGCACTACTCTCCCACCTCTTCACTTTTCCTATGAGCTCTCTTTGTCTGTCACAAACCGCATACACATGTGCAAGATATTTCAGTGGATCAACTCAGCTGAGCCAGAAAGGACCAGGTGACCACAGAACAAGACTTTGCACAAACTACATGAGCCAGGAGCTAGTTAAACTTAATGATTAAGCATGCACTAGCTTCCTAGTCCTGTGTTACCACCAATGCTGTTCCCAGCAGCCCAGAAATTCAGCCAATTTATTAAGAAAAATTACAGTTATTTTGACAAAGTTCACACTGGAAAAATTCAAGTCTGACCTACACCAGGTATCAAAGATAATGTTCATGTACTTAACTGCATGCCGAAAGGTGCAATCATTTTGACATGATGTTGGCTCAAAAATCCTCATATTGGTTCAAATTATTCCAATTATGTATAATAAGACTCACAACAATGAATACATGCAAAAATGTACACAAAATCTCCCTCTCTCTCTCTCTCTCTCTCTCTCTCTCTCTCTCTCTCTCTCTCTCTCTTTTAGTTTTACACACACACATACATATTATATACACACGTACACTGGATTCATACAGTTCTTTCAACAATGACAAAATTAGGACTTTTCAAAACCAAACTCTCGATTCTCAAAGGCTGCAAAAAACTAGCACTGTAGCAGCCTAAAATGCTTACAAGTAACAGTACTAACCATGCCAAAACTATGTAATACTTACTGTAATTGAATCAAAGTGTAATATAATGAATGGCAGTGCATGACTCACTGACAAAATACAGATCAGATACAAACAAATTACATCTTTCACTTTCAGGAGAGCTATCCTGTCCTAAGATATAATTGTCATTACAGCATTCAGCTCAGTACTTATATCTGAAAGTGAAACACCATGAATTATTCCTTTTCAAATAATATTAAATTTTTCACTATATACTGTTAAGTACAATAATGTAAAAAGCTGCTCAGCATTGTAAAGTTCTGAGGGGGATTGGGAAAAGGGACTAAATTTCACACCTTTACAGTAACTACAAGACTGAAATAATATACAAACAAAAAAATCTCCCTGGGTGGTAGATGGTGCAGGGATAAATGGGAGTGTGTGTGTGTGTGTGTGTGTGTGTGTGTGTGTGTGTGTGTGTGTGTGTGTGTGTGTGTGTGTGTGTGTGTGTGTGTGCACACGCACGTGTATACATGTGTGAAGCAGGGAAGAAAGTGGGTGGGTAAATTTAACCATTGCCTGAACTGAAAGGCTGTCCAATGAAAAAAGAAACTTGTTTTCTTGCATGGGATTTGGTTTCCAATAAAATAACTATGGGCTTATTAACTAGACCTATGCCAGCTGATGTTGTAGACTAAGCTGCACCAGTCCAGAAATAACTTTCAACCCTGCTTGCTCAGGCACCACCAAATAGTCTTCTGAGCCTGCATCCAAGTACAAGGAGTCCAGACTCATTTCATCAAACTGATTTCAAAACTCAAGGATAAACTGACACCCAAGGAAAGTTACTTCAACAGAAATTCAAGTTGGTTTTAGTCATGCCAATTATGCTGTGTCATGCTGCTGTCAACTGGGGTGCCTTTACCATGTCTACATTTGTTTGTTGTTGTTTTTTAAAGTCATCATGATGTAGGGAAAGAGGCTGACTGCCATACAGGTTCTTAACGTATGAAATTCCCAAAGGTCAAGCATGACAGAAAGGAATTGACTCCCACCTCCACACTATCCCAAAAGGCAACAGCTTGGAGCATGAGCTTGATATGTGACACGTTGTTTGAAAATTTCAAACAAAAATGTCACTGACGCACTGACAATCTGAAACCTTGGTCTGACATTCACTGATCAATGCATCACCTTCAGGTGTATCTTTTTCTTTCCTCAGATCTACGAGTACAAAATATTCACTGATGACTGAAAACAGTGCTGTCTTTATAAAGAACGAAAGAGCATGCAACTTTAGATCAGTGTCAGAACTGAAAGTACATGATGAAGACTTAATGTGATATAACTTTTTGATTAAAGACTGCAACTACACATAAAGTGTTCACTAGAAATTTTATTTGACAGTGATGTACATGCTACTTGAAAATATTGAGATTTCTACCACTCACATAACTTCTGTTCTCATCTAGCAGCAGGTTTCTAGCATCATAAACCAGTTTCTGAGACCATCAACAACAAAAATGTCAATATTCTGCTTTGGTAATGGCATTTTACAAGCAAAATCTACCACTTAACTGGATCGTAGTGATGTAACGGATTTGACCGCATTTGGCTTGTTTGAGGGAAAGACCACTTGTTTTCTCCATCACACACACAATGAAGCAATTGTACACAGTGATGATAGCAGAACTATAAACTAAATTTTACCACATTTTCAGTTTCACTTACTTCCATCACTGGATTTCTTTGGCTTTGCTTTGGGTTTGACGCTCTTCTTTTTCTTCAACTTCACTTCACAATCTGATTTTTGTTGATTTGGTGCATCTGCTGATCTTTTCTTCCGAGCTTTCTTTGATTTGTTCACTTCCACATTGTCTCCTTCTGTGTTTGGAAGTGTATTTGTTTGAATTTGAACTGGAGCTTGAGCTTGAGCTAGGTCTACTTGTTGAATAGATCGTTGAACTTGAAGCGGTGGCTGCAATAGTTGAGCAACAATTGCCGAATTGGCATGGTTTTGTACGGCTTGCACTTGTGGAGGCTGATTGTTTGGCAGCGTGTTTGGCACTGCTGAGTGTGCCTGAGGTGGGGGGAATGTTGCTCTGTTTGTGGAATAGTTGATTCCTACCGCATTCGCCGCATTCGCGGGGTTATTGTCCATCATACCCATCATCATCATGGGTTCTATTATTCCTGTCTGATGCACCGACATCTTGAAGTTTGCTTCCTGTGCCTACCTTCCGTAACTTATATCAGGATAAAACATCCAAAATGAATGTGCAGTAAACTTTAAAATGCAGTCATCAAAATGTTGAAAAAGTCTTCAGAGCAGAACCAAAAGCTGTCCGCCATGTTAGACACAATAGGCTGACCTCCCTTGTGTAATTTTGTTTGTGCTTTGCCTTCCCTTGGCTGTTTTCAGGTGTAAGATCATGAGAATCCTGTGTAAAATCGGTCCCGGTCAGATCTGGCTTAGGCACAAAATCGCCAGGTACAGATTTGGCAAGTGCCACGGCCGAAGCCCACTTATCACCATCTCAGATATTTTAGATTTCAAAGTGAGGAGACTGCAGACAAAAACTGAAACAAAATTAAAAGAAAATTATCACTACCGCCAAACGAAAGTACAAGCAAACAAAAAACAAACACTACACAATTTGAGACAATGAAAACGAAGGACGAACAGACAATCACTTCTGTTCTTGCGCCCAATTTGAGGAGATAAATGACTGTCTCTTCGTCCTTCTCCATTGTCTTGAATGTTGTTCGTATAACCTGGGGGAAAAAAAAACAAAAAAAACAAAGAGGTCGAAACGCGGAATGTTTGTTTTTTGCAGTTTGTTCTATCGTGTGGCGGTACAGTACTTTTTATTTTGATTTCAGTTTAGATGTTTTATAATCTTTTCCGCACTGGGGTTCGCTTGGTTGTGATGAAGCAACACCTGTTGTAGAGTTAATTGTGCTCCCAGAGGAGGCATATCTGCATCTTCTGTGGAGCCATTCCGGCGAATCCTAACCCCGGAAAACCACTCATCTCCCCAACACCTTCTCTACTCATATGTGAAGTTATCGTCGTCATGTCGTAGGTGTTCACCTGATGGAAGACGGAGAAGCGGGAGGAGGAGGAGACGGAAGAGGACGACGAGGAGGAGGGAAGAAAGAGTTGTTCTTTCTGATGGGAAAGATCTTTTTGACATAACATACACCTAAAGAAATCTTAAATAAATGTTAGCGAACCGCCAAGTGAAACATGGACAAAATAGTCACAAGATAAAACACGACGCGTTTTGACGTGTTTTTTGTTTTGTGAATCGTTTGTCCACGTTTCTCTTGGCGGTTCGCTAACATTTATTTAAGATTTGTTTAGATTTCCGCCTGCAGTCGTCTCACTTTGCAACTAGATACATCTGAAGGCCAAGGCATCAAGCTTTTCTGACTGGGTAAATATGCTTTGTTTTGCAGCACAGGGAAGGGTCGACAGAGACGATCATTTCAAGTTGCAGAAGCAAGGCTTAGTCTTCACATTTTTTTTCGCCACCCCAGTAAAAATATTTGCTCACAAAAGGGCCAGTGAAAGTGGGCATGGAAGGAGGAGTGTGTATATGTTAATGGGGTTTTCCCTGAGAATGCCCCATGGACATTACTGTCGCACTGGTCCTTCTGGATGGGTGAAAGCAAACAACTAAGCATAGATAGATTATAGTTTTCGTTTCAGTTTTCATGGGCTCTATTGATTTGTAGGTGTTTTTGCCGTGTACAGAGGTTACCATATCTCTTGATTTCTACAAGACCTGAACCTTGGGCCACACCGACACCTTCTTCTCAAGCTCTGACCTATGGAGTCCGATGATGGACTCTTTGCTAGATTGTAGAATTACTCTCAAAGAGTAATTGTCGTTGGGGAACAGACTCCTAACGTCAGCCAAATGACCTCTGGGTTTCCTCAAAGATCTGTCCTTTGTTCGACCCTGTTTTTCGTTAGCATTAACGACATTGGCGACAACATTAAATCCGAGGTAAGATAATATTGCTTGTCGATGACACTATCCTGTGCTGCCAAACCAGAGCACTGAAAAACTCCAATCCCTTCCGGAAAAAGACCTAGACCAGCCTCAGCGTTGGGTAATCAACTGCCAGCAGATGTCAATAAATGCCATCAATGCCATGAACTACCGATGACATGAAAAAAAAGGTCTTAAGTACCAGCTACAGACTGGAAGGCGAAGAGCTTTGGAAGTAGACGAGGTGCCACATACCTAGGCGTGGAGCTTACAACAACAACAAAAATCTACACAAGGGAGCACACGTAGATGCTACCACAACAAAGACAAACACGTGCCCGTGCCTTTATATACTGAAACCTAAGAGTCTGTTAAGGGGCTTGCATGTGACGTCGGTCCTCAAGTATACTGCGCCAGTCTAGGGCCCCCATGGTAACAGATACTTCGTCCACAGTTTTCTAATGCAGCTCAGCTTCATGAATCCTGCATGACTTCTGCCCCATCAGCAGTGCAACCAAGCTTGTCACCAGGCTGGATATTGACCCCCTTAAGCTATGTAGCACTGCGGCCGAGGCAACTAGGATGTTCAAAATTATGGGTAGCTTATCAATGCTGCACCCAAAGAGGATACCGTCACCCCTAACCAACAGAAAGACAGGAGGTCACTCAACAACTACTCATCCCACGCTCTTGGACAGACCCACTCCCTCTTCCCTCCTGCTTTTCACCTGAGGAATCAAATCCCAGATGAAGTCTCTATTGCCTGTCACCCCTCCTTTCGCCTTTTCAACCTCCCCCACCCCCCCCCCATCCCCCTCCTACCCCGCTTAAAAAACCGTCATCATGGCTCATTGAAAACTAACTGCACTGGAAACCCATCATCAGGCTTCTTTACATATGATGTGGGACCGGATGGGCATAGCTGGACGGGAGCTAAGAAACTGTCGATCGCCATACACTCAGCTTTTGCCCTCTCTCTCTCTCTCTCTCTCTCTCTCTCTCTCTCTCTCTCTCTCTCTCTCTCTCTCTCTCTCTCTCAAGTTGTGCATCGCCGTGGTGTCTTGTACAGACTTAATGATGGTGTTCGTCTGTGTCAGGCTGACATTGTTTTCTCTCCTTGTTCATTCTTGGCATCCAGCTGTGGCATGTGCCCCTTCAATGCCATGGACTCGGCAGCGGATAAGAGGAGATCCGATTCAGCGCCACTCTCATTCACCAAATGTTACCAGTGCCTCTTACAGATGGGACAGAGTGCTCGCTGCTGACGATGGAGGACAGACATGGTATCAGAAAAAACACCCTGGGGCACCAGGGTCTGTGTTACGTTTTAAAGTGTTTTGCACCAAGGATTGGGGCTACCATTTCCGCTCTACACTTTGTGCCTGGAGGCCTCTTTGCTTTGCTCCTACCAGCTATAGACCTTTGGGAAACGGATCTTAAAAAGAATCCTTGGTGAGTCCGCCAAAAACAAGGACAAACAAAATTACAAGACAAAACACAATGCGTTTCGTCCTCCTAGGTCTTCTTCAGGCAAGATAAACAATGTTCAGGACAATGAAAACGAAAAATGAGCAATCACTTGTCTTCTTATTTACTGGAAAACGGACAGGAAGGAAACCCCAGCTGCCCCTCTCTGAATTGCACCACTGGCTGTTCCATCAGTAAGTCTGTATCTGTGCCTCCTGCGGATAAAGTTCTTTAAGCATGACCATTGGTAAAGTTTCCTTACTCTGATTAAAGCGCTCATCCCCGGTAGCGAGACGAGATATTGAGGTGCTGAAAGAGGAGCTGTCAACATTACTTGTCCACGAGGAGAGGGTCGTTGACAGCATTTTTTGTTCTTACCTTCGTTTTTTATGTTTTATTTACCATAGTAGCAGTGTTTGTTGTTGTTTTTCCTTGGCTCTTAAAGGGCATCGTTCATAAAATCCGTTTCAGTCTTTCTGATGTACGTTCTTTGAGTATTCCTCAAACGGCCTTTGGAACGCTTTACCTTTCTTAGCTGTATTACTTTTTGCGCTCATTTCTTTTTGTTAGGAATGGAATGCCAGTGTTGATAGTGAGTGATTGGACTTGGTCCAAGGTCTGGCGAATGGCGGATATCCATGCGACAGGTCTTGCATTTTCTTGAACCAACCTGCTACAATACAATGATTCTCTCAGAGTTAAGGTACCGCTAGATACACTTGTTGATAATATTATGTTCAGAGACCTTACAGAAATGACAGCACCTGACTTAGGTTTTTGTTCTTCCTTTTCTTCAGATGGGGTACTATCCTGGGATTTTTCAGCACTTGTGAACGTCTGTTTTCCTCCAACAAGGTTGTAAGCATCCAGTCGTTTGCTGAGGGCAAAGTTGCCAAGATTCGTCTCACTAAGAGTGTTGTCTTGGGCATGAAGATTTTCTGTTCTTCAGATAATTTGTGGCTTTGTCCACTTCTACAGTAGTGATACATCTTTTTCATTGATTCTAGGACGCTTTTTTCCTTTTAATTCGCTCGCGTTCTTCGTGTTTGACTTCTTTCTAAGTTCTAAAGTTTGAGCATTCCCAGCCTTCTCTCCAGTCAGCATGTTTCTTCTGTTTCTGGGTACCCTCGTCACTCAAACGCCCTTGAAAGTCTTCTCACAGCTACCTTCATGTAAATCCTTCATGTGCTCTACACTTTGGTCTCCAGGTTCACAGCACTCTGATGTTGTTTCGTTGGCCTAGAGCAGCCTCAGCCGTAGTCAGATTGTTGTGCAGTCTGCCGCTCATGAGTCCACAAAGGAGTATGAACTGTAGTTGTGATGAGCCCCTCTAGGACGGTTTCTTTGGCAGCCTTGATAACAGCATTGAATGCTTTGTTGACGTTTCCTTCTGTCTCAAGATCCTTCATCAACTCCTTTATTAGCACACCAAATATCCTCCCGTCTATTCTTTGGTAGTTTCATCTGGTGAGTTGATTGTTGTGTTCCCAACAGGGACAGGAAGATCATAACTTGGTCTCAGCTATTGTCCTGCTGTTTTATGTATACGCTTCAGCACATTCTCAGTGCAGAACACCGGGTCTGGTGATGTGACGTGCCAGCAGTGTGAGTAAAAGGTAGATGGGACCAGCCGCCGTGGCGAAGTGGTTAGCGTCGCGGACTCCCGGCTGGGAGGTCGTGGGTTTGAATCCCATCAGAAGTCATGTGGGTTTTTCTGCCCCGACCGGCGGCTCCTACCCAGAGTTTGAGTTTGCTGCGGACTCAGTTGGAAAGACTGGGACCACACAGTTGAGTTTCATCCACTTAATGGATGCGTTTCTGAGAGTGTTGCTCAAATTTCCTGACCAACACTGCAGGTGCCTGTTTCTCTCGGGGCCTGGTTGGCGCCGGGATATATTATGAAAGGAAGCGTAGTACAGCCCTGTCATGTAGTCTCAGACCGAAATGGAAATCCGTAGCATCATCATAATCATCCTCATTCTCATCGATCAGCATTAAAAAAAAATAAATAAATAAATAAAAGTCTCAAATTCTGTGGCCCTTCATGCCCTGCTCTCATGGTGACCTCAGTTTCGATGTCCTCTCCGCGTCTGTGGCCTTGGTTTGGTTCCGTCGGGGTCACCGGTATCGGCGAGTCCATGGGGGCTGTCGCTGGACGGACGTGGTGGCGCCCTCCGGAGGGAGAGCTCACTCACGCCGGCTCCGCGACTAAGCAATTATTGTCGTCAGTAGGAGGCTTAGTAGGTGTCCTGCGTATGTTAGATCAGAACAGGCGCCACTGAACACAACCGAGTGACTCGGCAGCAGTGCACTGTCTCCTCCGGTGGGTTGCCTCTTGACGGCTTGACATTGGCTGCTGCCTGTGGATTGCCGGTGCCGGGGCTGCGGTGGGGCCGACCGGGCCGTTGCTGTGGACAGGGTGTCGGAATGAGCGGCGTGGGTGCACTGCCTCTGAGGTGGCGCAGAGGTTGGGACAGCAAAAAAAAAAAAAAAAAGGTAGATGGGTCTTGGGAGGGGAGGGGGGAGATAGCGCTTGGTGGAGGGGGATGGGGAAAGATGGCATCCGGGGGAGGGAGTGGGAGTCATTGGAGAGAACTGGGTAGTTTTCATCTTGCCAAGTTTCGACGTCTTCTCCCCAGTCATCAAGCATGTCACATCTCAAACTTTGGGACTGGCTGGAAAGTCTCAAGCGACGAGAAATCCATTGTAATGCGAGGTTATTCGTATTAAGACATAACACCTTGGTTGTCGCTGGGACAATACACTGTAGTAGCCAAGTAAATCAAGGCTGCTGTGTCAAAAGAATACCTTGTTTTTGATGCATTCTACTTCCTCCAGCATTTCTTGGTTTGACAGAGAGTCAGAGGTATTTTTGTTTGTTTTTAATCAGGGTCGTGACCCCTTCTTTCCAGTAGATCAACAGGTATCCTCGTTTCTTAAAGGACTTCACCTCTTGCACATCTGTCCTCTGGTACTACAAAGATCAATGCTGTTTTCGTGCCGGGAGAGTTTTTATGTGTGTATTTTTAACCCCCCCTCTGATGATCAGGCTGGGTTTGTCGGTGTTTCGTTGTGGTAGATTCGTTTGTTGGTAGCTTACCTTCGCCACTGCGTGGTTCCAGGGAACAGATTCTCCATCATATGTAAGCCTTTTTGGCTTTTGGAGCAGTGCTGTTATCGTAAAAAAAAAAATCTTAAAAGTATTGGCTAACCTTTATAGATCTTAAAAAAAAATTCTCCGTGGATATCCTCCACATGCCATGTCTTTTACATTCTCACCCTTTCAATTTTAGACCAATATGTTTGTCTATTGTTTTTCTAAAAGTTCTCAGTTTCCCTTCAGTGAGTGCTTTTTGAAGACAACTGTCACACAGGCAGGAGGATTTCGGGGAAATTCCTTACTGTTTACGTGGAGAAGCTATTCAGCAGGTAACCAGGATCCGGTAGGAAACCTGACAAGCTCTAAGTGGAATGGAACTGATGTCGCTTGCGGGTCCTGTGGACCTTCCGTTTGGAAAGTCCTCAATGAACACAGAGCACTCACTGAAGAATACCTTTTTCATAACCATTCCCTTTATATTCAGTTGGTCCTTTAAATGACTACAGCGTTACCAGAATGGCCTTCACCGTTTGAAATGCCCATTCTGTTGAGATAGAAGGCATTTGGACTAGCTTTCACGATCGTGTCTAATTGTTCATGTCTTGCATAAAACTGTAAGTTCTTCAGGCTTGCGGAGAGCAGTGTCCTAAATTTGTGGATTTTTCTTTATGGTAATTTTTAATCCTTAAGGGTTTTTTCCCCCTTGTTTGTCCTTCCTCCAGGAACCGATACTTTTACTAAAGGAGGAAAGCCTTGTCAGGTTTTGTTTAATGTTCACTCCTTTATCTACAAAAACGTGTGTGTGTGTGTGTGTGTGTGTGTGTGTGTGTGTGTGTGTGTGTGTGTGTGTGCGCGCGCGCGCATGCGCACATTTGTGTGTGTGTTCAGATGTGGGACAATGCTTTATTGACAAATACATACAATTTTGTGGAGACAGCTTAAAAATTGACTTAGTTATCATGTGAAAATCAAGACTGTGGGTTTTGTTTTATACTTGCAATGTCTGCCGAAGATAAACATCATTTCCTTTTGAAAGGAAACTACAACACAGGCCCATTCATTTAAAGTATAAAGTCAACTGCCAGGTGTGTGTGTGTGTGTGTGTGTGTGTGTGTGTGTGTGTTTGTTAGTGTGTGTGTGTTTAATTTGCCTACCTTTTTATTTGTCTACCTTTTTTTTGCCCTCCTTAATTCAGGGGCCTTACTTCTGTCATTATCCACTAAAAGTATTGCTCTCTCTTGCAAAACACGACATTGATCATATATAATGCAAACACCTTAATATATTGAAAAAGATTTGAGAAGAAACAGAGATTAGAAATACAACCTGCAACTCCCATCGCGTACACAATGTCACATACTCACATTGAAAATTTACACATGTATATATTACTTAGCAAGATTTCAGAATACATTTTGTTTTTTTTGTTATGTCAAGAGCTTCAATGGCAGGAAGAGCACACTAGAGCACATACTTTAGTGCTTATTCCACCACAGAATATAGGAAACAAATAATTTCGTTCAAAACTTCGAAACATTTTTCATTCCCTTTTAAGATTATGTGTGACTGTAAGCGTGTGGATGTGTGTGTGTGTGTGTGTGTGTGTGTGTGTGTGTGTGCGTGTGTGTGTGTTTCGTGTGTGTGTGTCATGTGTGTGTATACACGCACATGCACATGTTGCATACTTGTGTTTACATTTGTGCATTAGTATGTGTGTGTGTGTGCGCGTGCATGAGTGTGTGCGTGCGTGCATGCATGCACGCGCCATACACACAAAATTCCAAGAAAAACATTGGAAAATGTTACAAAGTTGAGAAATATATTTTTATTTTTTCCACCAATCACAGCATCACAATGTGTGTCTAACCAAATACGTGTGATGTTATCTGTACCTTCCTTTAGAAAAACAAAACAAAACGAAAAACCGATACAAGTAAAAAAAAAATATAAAAACACACACAAAAAACCTAATGGATTCATTTCCAATATTGCCTGGTTGGAACTTTTCATAGAGAAATCATACATACTTTATCAAAGATTTACCTTTGCCGTTAACTGAGAAATCTTTTATTTTTCTATCTTTTGAATTCAATAAGAAGATAAATCACACAGGTAAAATATCAAATCTTATCATTTCTACATCACGAGCAGCTCAGGCAGGCTTTTCTCATTATATTTTACAATTGTAAACAATCCGTCTACAAACAAGGAAACTGACAAATTGGTATTTTGACAACCTGTGCCAGAAACTTTCAACAGATAACATTAAAAAAAAAATCTTTTAAATGCAAACTCGAAGTGGGCATGAATATTCATAATTTCTCACACCCTGGTTGATTTTTGGTTTGCTTTTCACTATAAAATTAAAAAAAGAAAAGAAAAGAAAAAGAAAACCCCAAATCACCTAAATATCAAAACACCCTTTGAAGTAGACACACAGAAAGGGCAACTAGTACCACTCCCGGTGTTTAAAATCTCATCAGTTGAATGCCAGATTAAAACTGATGACAAAAACATGTCATAACATTGACAGAAAAGGGGCACAGACATGAGAGTGGGCCACAAGACACAGACATGAGAGTGGACCACAAGAAACAGACATGAGAGTGGGTCACAAGATACAGACATGAGAGTGGGTCACAGGACACGGGCATGAGAGTGGGCCACAAGACACGACATGGGAGTGGGTCACAAGACAGAGACATGGGAGTGGGTCACAAGACACAGACATGGGAGTGGGTCACAAGACACAGGCATGACAGTGGGTCACAAGACACACACATGAGAGTGAGTCAAGGGACACAGACATGAGAGTGGGTCACAAGACACAGACACAAGAGTGGGTTACAAGACACAGGCATGAGAGTGGGTCACAAGACACACGCACGAGAGTGGATCACAAGACACAGGCATGAGAGTGGATCACAAGACACAGACATGAGAGTGCTCACAAGACAGACATGAGGGTGGGTCACAAGACAGACACGAGTGTGGGTCACAAGACACAGGCATGAGTGTGGGTCACAAGACAGAGACATGGGAGTGGGTCACAAGACACAGATATGAGGGTGGGTCACAAGACACAGACATGAGGGTGGATCACAAGACACAGGCATGAGAGTGGGTCACAAGACAGACATGAGTGTTGGTCACAAGCATGAGAGTGGGTCACAAGACAGAGACATGGGAGTGGGTCACAAGACACAGACAATAAGACATGAACTGATGATGAAGGGGGTCACAAGACACAGACATGAGAGTGGGTCACAAGACACAGACATGAGAGTGGATCACAGGACACAGACATGAGAGTGGGTCACAAGCTGAGGAAAACAGGATGGTAAAAGTCACGGTCAAAGTGAGAGACAAAAAAAGGGGGAAATTTTAAACTGAATTTGCCATAGGTGTGAACATGATGAATGCTGAAAAAACTGTCCATCATTCCCACAGAGTCCAATGCAAATGATAAACATACCAATGCAACAAAATATACCAGCATACCCACAGAGACCAGTGCAAGTGACATACGTAACAAAGGAACAAAAATTGCATCATGCTTAACAGTGTTTTTATCAGCATGCAGATCACAGTAAGTTTTTTTTTTTTTCAAATTATGTTTAGGAATCTGACTTAGTGAGATTAAGCATCTTTTCTCCAGATGAGCTCAACGCACTTTGCATCATACAAATTACATTTACAAGGAGCTAAACACAAAACAATATTACAATTGATGCAGAAGGCATGATTAACAAATGAAGCTCTCCTCCCTCCTTCCGAGACAACTGCTGTCCTCATACATCAGGACTCCACACACACACACACACACACACACACACACTTTTCCCACCAATACACTAAAGTGTGCATGCAAAAACATTCATGGCATGGATTTCATGTAGTTGGGAAATTATACTAAAAAGGAGAGTTCAGTACTAGCTGAATACATGAGTTTCCAGGGAACATGATAAATTAAAAAGACTGCAAAAGTGAAGTATCTCACATGGAATGTAAGGTTAAACCCTGACAGGAAAAAGTGCTTGCGTCACTTTTTTCCTTCTTGTTCTACTTTCAACTGAAACAGAGAATGGAATTGTAAGAGCAAAGCAGAGGCAGATAGATAAATAAACATACAGGATGTTGAAGCATTCAGCGTATTTCCAAGCTCAGTGTATAACTCATTGCATGTACCCAGCGAGTCCAAGTCCTACAATCAAGAAAGCTGATGTCTGATGTTTATCTCCCACTGCCTTTCTCTCCGTTGTTTTGCCTTCTGTGCACGTTTGGATAATGTTCTGGCACTGACTACTCTATTATCACCTTCACTCTTCATTCTCATCACGGCTGACTTGTCGTTGGCTTTGAAATGTGTCACTTTGGCTTTATCTTTCACAACATTACCCAGACCTTTGCGGTCCTGTTTGAGCACAGTCTTGATTGGGAATTTCTGACCCTTGCCCCTGGGCCCAGACCCCTGCTGCCGTCCCAGCCTGTTTTCATCATCAGACGGTAGCCCACATTGGAGGTGGAATGAGAAACCAGTCGTCCTTGGGTTTCTGATCCATGTTGAAAATATGCACAGTTGACCTATTGTGAGCATTCTGATCTGTATCAGTAAACTCAGACTTGCACACATCACAGTAAAATCGGACAAGTTCTTTCTTTTTCTTTTTGTGCTCTTAATGCTTTCAGGCCTACTCTTTGGAAGGTTTCAATAAACTCTACCACCCGTTTGTGTGACCTTTCTTTTGTGCAGTGATAAGGCTGTGTCTCTTTTTAAGCTTCTGATGGTCAGATCAGCACCAGACTTCACAAGGGTCTGAACAACAGAAACATGACCTTCAAAAGCTGCTGACATGGTGGCTGTCCAACCAAACTGGTCTGTGCAGTTAATGTCAACACCTGTTTGCAATAACAGTTTCAAATCTTCTGTGCATCCATTCTGTGCCAGCCTAAAGAGTTCCCATTTTCTGTGGTCTCTTATTCTGTGATTTGCACTTGACTTCACTTTTCGATGATCAGAGTCATGTTTTCCACCGAGACATGCTGAACCCTCTGCAGAAGGCATATTGTTACTTGGTGTGCCAGTCTTGCTAAGGTTTTGACCAGATTATCACAGTTATCAGTCATTTTATCATCACACAAGCACCCTTCTTCAAGCCGTGATCTCTTCGTGTTTTTCTGTGGCGCTGGGTATCACGTTTTCTTTTAGAGTTTCTAATTTCAGATGTAGATGTATCATGTGTCTCCTGTTTGTCTGAGTGACCATCTGAACACAAGTCTTCGTAAAATGATCTGGCCTCATCACCAGTGATCGCTGATTGCGCCTCAGATGCTGGCAGCTGCTGCGATGGCCAGCCATCACTGTGAACAGGTCTGATAAACTCAATCAGCTGTCCATAGTCATAGTGCCTCGTTTGTCCTGGTAGAGAGTCTGCCATGTCTCCTGTGCCTCATCTGATACTGGAACAAACAACAGTAATTAGTCAGCTTAGCAGCAACAAATCTATGAAACATTTTACTGAGCCTAGTATATTTCAATGTATTATGGAACGGTACTCTAAATCAGAAAACAGCCTTTTTGCAGTATTATTTATAAAACTTTGAAACAGCTGATGGTAATTTGTAGTAATACAAACAGTGATCTCCTGGGGAAGGGCAAAAAATAATTAGGTTAAGTATGGAATTCTGTCACTGTAGTGAATTTTCTTTGCCACTCAATGATGAATGAACTTTAATGCTACTGGTAACACTGAAAAATTCAAAATCTGAAATGCAGACAGACGGGTTCTGTTTGGTTTCAACTGCCTGAGGCACACAAGACAGAAGAGGAAAATACAGAGATCATACTAGATCAGTCACAGTCCAGGTAGTGGTATTTTGGTTATATTTGTAGAACTGATCACAGATTTCTTAGATTTCATCTTGCTATCTTTCCCACTATAACTTAGTTATTTTTGTTTTGTTTTGTTGTTATTATCATTATTATTAATTACTGTTGTTGCTGTTGCTGTTTTTGTTATCATAACTGTTAAGTACTCTGTTTTTCTCCTGGTTCTTTTTCTTCCTCTGTTATCATTGTAATGCTTTTCTCCTTGTTCTTTTTCTTCCTCTATTATCATTACTGTGATTATTATTATCATCACTATCATTACTATTACAATTATCATTATTATCAGTACTGTCATCGTATGATAATAATACAAATATTATTCCTTTTTTTTTTTATTGTTATTGTGTTAATCTACACATCCTCCCCTCCAGCCTCTTCTCTCTTTCCATTCTGCATTTCTAGTCATTATCCCACATTGATAATTATCATTTCATAATCATAATTATCATAACTACCATTGTAATTATCATTATCATTACAAGCATATGATTATAATACCATCATTTTCCCCTCTTTCTTCTAATCAGTAATATTGTTTTAATCTGTACCCTCCTCCCTCCAACCTTCCCCTCTTTTCTTTTTATTCTGTAATTTCAGTCTTTCACCCACATCACAGTTTGCACCAGGACTGAAGAGATAAGTGATCAGTCATCCTTTGTTTCCATTGTTTTGAATATTGTTTGTTCTGCCTGAAGAAGACCCAATAGGTCAAAAAGTGTGGCGTCTGTTCATAATTTCTTTGTTCCTTCAATTGGCAGCTCAGTGATTCCATTTCTGCTTTTCATTTGTTTCAGTTTCAATCTGCAATCACCCACTTTGAAACCATGAAAATCAATCCAGAGATGAAGAAAGCTTTCAAAAAAAAAAAAAAAAAACGCTGAAGAACACACAACACTCCGAAAAAAAAACCCAAACAAACAAACAAGAAAACAATTGGAGAGCACAACAGTGTGAGAACACAAGAAAAAAAAAAAAAAAAAAAAAAAACAGATGAAAACAATGACACAGACAAAGGATTAAGACTGCAAAAGACTCAATCGAACAAAAGCAGAACAAAAAAAAAAAAAAAAAAAAAAAAAAAAAGAGAGAGAGAAGGTAAAAAATACTGAATCAAACAAAAGCAAACTCAGCACCATTAGGGACAAAGATGGTAACCATCTCAAACAGGAAGACAGCATGAAAAGGTGGAATGAATACTACTCTGACTTCTACCACAGAGCAAGTGAGATCCAAATGTGCCAACAATACAGAATGTATCAAATGACTTCAGAATACTATGTGAAGAAATCACAGTTGTACTACTTGTACTTGTAGCAAAATCGCAGAAATGCTGGAAGGCTGCAGGCACTGACAACATCCCTGTGGAACTCTTGAAGGCAGATAAGAAGCAACTGATATTCTTATCTAATTGCCATCTGTAGCGAGAGGGGGCACTCTGGGGAGTGGCCCACATCATGACTTGATCGGTTATCGGTTATCCTCACTTTTCCCAAGAAAGGAAATCTCCAAAACTGCCAGAACTATCACACTACCAGTCTGACTTGCCAAGACAGCAACTCAAATCATTCTGTATCAACTGCAGCCTCAAGCAAATATTGTTAACTAAAGAACAGACAGACAGACTCCGTAAAGCTGGTAGTACCATGTCTTTATAGACTTCAAGATGTTTAACTTTAACTGAGACTGGCAGGAAGTGCTATGACTGTATGAGCCACAATAATAAGTTTTCACTCAGCAACAGTACTCAAAAACAATAAGTGCACTTTTCATACAGGGTCCTTTTGGAGAATGGCTCAACTCATTAGATCTGCCTTCTGTTTCCCACACTTTTCAATATTTTCCTGGCAAGTATCATGACTGATGCTTGAGATTATAACAGCACTGTCTGCACTGGAGAAGAACTATCATGAACCTTCGATCTGCAGATGACATCAATGGTCTAATAGTAGCACTAACAGGCAATGAACTAGAACTCACCAAGCTTGTTCAACGACTAGTTGAAACATCAAGAAGATAGGGCATGGTGCTGAGAAGACCTAAATTGAGATCAGCCAAAACATCACTATCAACACTGATATGGCTGTATACTGACAGATGGTTCAAACTGTTCTGTATTCAACCATTAACTTACTGAGATCCATAATTAGCCATGAAGAATCCAAACAGAACTCCTCTCAAAGGCAGCTAAGTCAATATCTGCACTGTCTAGATTCAAACTTTCTGAATGTATAGAAGACATGGACTTTCACAGTGGATCTGGAAAGGAAAATCCAAGCCATGGAAATGAGATGTCACAGCAAGCTACTAAAAATCAATACTGATCACATCACCAATGAACAAGTACGTCAAAATATCAAGCAACACATTGTGCCATATAAAGATCTAATAATATCAGTCTTGAAAGAAAATTACATAATAATAATAATAATAATGAATACTTACATAGCGCCTATTCTCGGCTAGAGACCAAGCTCTAAGCGCTTTACAATCCACACTCGTTTACACACGGGCTGCCTACCTGGGTAGTGCCGACTGAAGAGCTGCCAGCTGGCGCTTCATTCAATCGTTTCCCGTGTCATCCAGTCAATATCGTTCACTCACTTTCCTTACTTCCTCCATTCTTTCAATCTCCCACGCAGGGTGCATGCTGTCTGTAATGTGTCATCCATACCAATGGCCAAACTGGCCTTCTCTTCCGAAAGTTGGTGATCGGATTGTGTGTGCAAGATGTTATGCGTGGGTTTCACACATGGAACCTCGGTTTTTAGTCTCATTCGAAGGACTGTATGGGGAATGGAGTCAGAACCAATGTTAACTCCGAGGGAAAAATCCCCCTGTACCGAAATTCGAACCCGTAACCTCAGGATCACGAGTCCGGCGCTCTACCAACTGAGCTATTCGGCCCCCTATAGGTTTAGACACGTAAGTTGTAACAAGATCCAGTCACCTAGTTAAAATGATCTTCAGAGAAATTAATGAAGAAGGGAGGTGGGAAGACAGAAGAATTAAATAAGGGACTGATCTAACTGCAGAATGGACAGTGAAAACATTTGCAGAGACCCAACTCGAGCCTTGGCACACAAACAACAGAACTGGGGAACCTGGCGACTTGTTCTACAATGTACTGCCCTAATCACCTCTCTGAAAGTTAAGTGAGAAGAAGAAGAAGAACCTTGAAAAACCAAAGAACTTCATGCGCTAACTTCTGTACTAACTTCTGCTAAGTCAAGCCACAGTATCAGAGAGGCATGGCAAAGAACATGTGTTATGTTTTCCCAACAACTTCAAAGGCTCATTAATTACAAACCTTTCTGAGAATCCACAGAGCACGATATAGCACATTACATGATACTAGTACAAATAAGTGCTAACAAAAATGAATCAGTCTCCTTTGTTTCTGATGCAGTTTTTTGAATGCATTGCATATTGTTAATTCCCCTTTATGATGCTGTATTGTCTGTTGAGAAAAACAATTATATGATGGCATGCGTGCGTATGCATGTGTGTCTCAGAGAGAGAGAGAGAGAGATGCCATCATATCTTCTTTCCCCTCCCCCATCTTTTTTTTTTTCTTTCTTGAACTGTTCATACACTACCCAAGACTAGAATTATTAATTAAGTGACAATACATCAATACGCAGCCGTAAATACGAAGAAAGAGAGAGAAAGGGAGATAGAGAGAGAGAGATTATATTTCCATTTTTTTTCATCCAAAATATTATATGCTAAACATTACTATGGAATTTGAATAAAGAGCAACAATACTTCATTATAATCAACAGTAATCAGGACACACATTTATCACCATGTAGTTACGGTGCTTCAAGAAATCAAAAGTATTAGGACATCAGTCAGCTAGTGACAATGCACCAATAAAATCAGTGACCAGTGCAATGTTCATTCATTATGATATAATTATTATCATTAATGAAACCAATGCTAACCATATCTCTTATTTACCATTATCTGGATTTTAAAAATCAGTAGAAAGGAAGCGGCATATCAGTTTAAATATGCAGCAGAACAGGGTGTGCCCTGGTTATATATTTTATCCTAATAGTAATGGTCTGTTATGAAATGTGTAATTAGTTTTTCCCTGAAGGAACTATATTTTGAGTGCATCGGATATGCAGTGAAGTGAATTCTAAACCACACTACCAGAGTAATATTTAAAACTTGATTTAAAGAGTGAGATGATGATGATGATGATGATACTCTTTATTTCCAAGGGTAACAGATAAGCAAACATAAGCTTTTTTTTCATCCGGCCCTTGCCCCATTAAGGGACTAAGTATGACTAGTGACTAGGACTTACAAAACTTTTAACACATATCTTCACAATATTAAAAAGTTCATCCATTAACATTTACGGCATAGATGACTTTAAAAGAAAGAAGAGAGAGAGAGAGAGTTCAGCTCAGTTCAGTTCACTTGGGACTTGGGAGTTCACTTGTGTGAGAGAGAGAGAGAGAGAGAGAGAGAGAGAGAGAGAGTTAGTTACATGCAGCTGACAAAATGACAAGAAAATAAATCAGGCAGACACACAGGCTGTGAGGCAGCCGATAAGCAGATAGACAAAAAAGAGTAATACCATCATCAACACATTGCTAGTAATGTTACACACAATGTATGTTGCTCACTTCCGCCTGCAGTCCTTTGAAACAGTCGACCAATTATCGTGGTTACATTGCAAATGGGAAATAGACACAACTGGGACTTCTCCTCTAAGTTGCCTTGTATCCAATATGTTTTCCTGGGCAAACAATGACAAAATAGGAGGGGAGGAAAGACACTACATTAACATTCATTCATTACCTCGTCTCCAATTCGTTGCACTGTCGTCTCAGCCCTCCCGTATGGTGCTATTAGTAGCTTCCCTTGTTCGATTTTAAAATATTTTTACTAATAAATTAAAAAAACATAATTTGCTTATATTAATCAATATCTATGTAAATAGTGCCTAGAAATATCATTAAATTATTTGTTATCCTGCTATTTAATTGTCTCGTGTGTTCGCGAAGCAGCGTTTCCGTGGAGATCTGTGTAAATTTACAAAATGGCGTTGGAAGAAGACGATCACGAAGATCCTTTGATTGATGTCCATCGCACATCCTTGTTGGAAGTAATTGAAGACAGAAATAGAACTCTAAACAAGGTAATTCATTCACTAATGCTTCTGATTATTTCAGATACACAGTAACAGTGCGGTTCACTTCTTCCTTGTGCATCCAGTGTAAGCTGTGAACAATAACAGTTTTAGTATCTATCATGATGGTTTTGACATGATGATAACAACATAAAATTTCCTTCTTCTTCTCATCTTCCTAAAAGACTGGTTCACGCAAAAGGAGTGGGTCACCAGCGTGCATGTTAAAAAGTAAAATAAATAAAGTTGGAAGTGTCTGTCATGTTACTTCTTGCTTTGCGTAATATGTAAAGTATTAGAAAGTATATAATTAGAGATTCAATTGTAGCTCATTTTACAGATAATGATTTATATGAAAAATGTCAGCATGGGTTCCGTAAAAAACGTTCTTGTGTTACTCAGTTGCTTGAAGTTGTAGAAGGTATGACAAAATTATTGGATGATGGTCATAATGTTGATGTTATTTACTTAGATTTTAAGAAGGCTTTTGATACTGTACCACATAAAAGGCTACTTGTCAAACTATCTGCTTATGGTATAACTGGCAAACTATTAAAATGGATACAAGGATTTTTGACAAATAGGGTGCAGCTTGTAAGAGTAGGTAGTGAAAGATCAAATAAAGCCATGGTACTAAGTGGTATACCTCAGGGTAGCATCTTGGGCCCAATATTATTTACAGTATTTATAAATGACTTGCCATTATCATTAAAAAGCACCTGTAAAATATTTGCTGATGACACAAAACTGTACGATAAAACTTCACGATTCTCAGATTTACAAAACGATCTTTATAAACTCCAAAATTGGTCAGATGTATGGAATTTATATTTCAATATCTCTAAATGTGGTGTGCTGCATATTGGAAAAAACAACCAAGAACATGCTTATTATATGAGATATAATGGTAGTTTACAGAAGTTAAAGACCTTAAAAGAAGAAAAAGATTTGGGAGTAACTTTTGATAGCATGTTGTCTTTTGATTTTACATATTGGCAAAGTAGTTAATAAAGCCAATCAAATGTTGGGTGTCATAAGGAGAAGTTTCTCTTACTTAGATAAGGAGGTATTCCTAAAACTTTATAAATCTTTCGTGAGACCTCATTTGGAATATGCAAATGCGATTTGGTTTCCATACTTGAAAAGACAGTCATCACAATAGAAAGAGTTCAAAGACGTGCTACAAAGCTATTAAAAGAATGCAAAGATAAATCTTATGCAGAAAGATTACAATATTTGAATCTACATTCATTAAAAGGCAGAAGGATAAGAGGTGATCTCATACAGACTTACAAAATATTTAATGGATTTGATGATGTTTGTGTTGACTCACTCTTTTCTCTTCCACAACATAACATCACGAGAAATGCAGAAGGAAAGATATTTATTCTGCACTGTCGTCGGTACTAACAGAAGAAATTTTCCTTTTCACACAGAGTAGCCCCTTTATGGAATGAACTCCCTACTTAAATAAAATTTGCAGAAGACACTAACAAGTTCAAGAATCTCTTGGATGTAATTCCAAAGTATAAGGAACTTTTCAACCATTTTGATGATTAAAATGCCATATTAGGCTTAGTGTAACAAAATGACAATTGCGCATTCAACACCTGTACTTTTAACAAAAAGTATTTGGCAAAGAGGGGACGTACATAGGCCGCGAGGCCTAGGCTTTTGAGCCAGTCCCTATTACTACTACTACTACTACTACTACTTTTCAAGATGATGGGCATGGTTAATTAGTTATAACAATATAACTTATTCAAGCTCATGACTTGTTTGGTAAATAACTATGTGTGTACCAGTACCAGTTTTTACTGAAATGAAAGAGCAGGTAGCACTACACACAGGACCTTTGACTGATGCACAGGAAGGTGTGTACAGAACTGGCTGCTGCCTGTGATCAGTTCTTCTCTCTTTTCCTTTTTCTTGATATGTCAGTACCAGTTTTACTGAAACAAAGGCCAGGTAGTGGTACACACAGGACCATTGACCGGTGCACAGCAAGGTGTATACTGCTCATGACTTGTTTGGTAAATACCTGTGTGTGTGTGTGTTAAGATTGGTAAAGCACTGTAGCCTATATCGTTAGCATGGCACAATAGAAATTGTCCTCATAATCATTATTGTTATTCGTAAACTGATCAGTAAAATTTTAAGACCTTCAATAAGGATCATGCAATTTTTTTCAAATAATGAAGAGTTCATTTTACCATAAATTCCTCATTCCTTCATTTTCAGTTAAACACACAGCTAATGATTCTTGGGGATTAGTTAGATATTAGAGGTATGACCTCAGGCAGACAACAGGGCAGTTATAGTCATCAATCTGACTTTGTTCCTCATCATCTACATTGCCTACATAAATGCTAACAATTACAACATCTGCAAATAAGGGTACATTACAATCAGTTACACTAATGTATACAGGCTATTCCAGTCCATGACTGATTTGTATCAATCTGCTGTAGTATGATTTCCTAAGACCCACTTTGTCATACATTTCATCAGTGATCTATGAGACACAGAATATTCCTGTATAATTTTGTATTGTTAATAATACTTAGCAATTGTCAGTGCATTCAATAATGGAAGTAGAGAATAAAATTATATACATTGCAATAGTAAGCAAAAGTATGACATGAAGGGCCATGAGCTATGGCAATTGGACAGAACAAAGCCTCGCATTTGAACAGTATATTACCAGTACTGTCAAAAAAAAAAAAAAAAAAAAAAGAAAAGAAAAGAAAATCTAAGAACTACAACTGACTGTATTCTTCAATGTCAGGGTTATAATGGCCCTCTTTATCCACCATTAGCTCAAACACTGAATTTCATGACAGTCTGATGCAGGTCTTGAGTTTCATTAAGCATGTAAGTGTACTGAACTTGTGCAATAAAGATTTGCCAAACAAATTATGGCATACATAATGTTGGATTATGAAGACTGTGAAAGTTACTTTTATCCTGTAGCCTCTCAATGAGCATGAAGAGTGAAGTCATTACTGTGTTCCAGAAATTAACACAATCAAACATAATGAAAACAATTAACACAACAGATTTGTATGGGTCATTGGCCCATTTCAGTAGGCAAGAGCATTGATTCAGTTGCTCAAACATTTTTTTGACATTTGGAAGTGTGAAATAAGCTATGCATCCAAACCAAACAATTCCTATAAAAAATTTTTTTTAATGAATTGGGAGGTGGGGAGAGGGGGGGGTGGGGTGGGGTGGGTGGGGCAGGAGGGACTCATTTTTCTTCTGCCATCTTTCTCAGTCTTCCTGCATTCCCATATACATGTATGTTCAGATCCTTTGTTTAGGGCTGCTTCAAAATAGTTGTTTATGTGTTATTTGTTTTTAAATAAATTATTATGAAATATGAATCCTGTGTGAATCCTTTCTCAAAAGAGGATGGTCACCACCATCTTGCCTTGCTGTAGACACAGTGGACTTGTGACAGTTAACAACCCATATGGCCGATTACCATTTTTATTAAATAGCTTACCGTAAATATAAAAGATTAGTCCCAGCTGCATTATTTATTCCTGAAATTCAGCTAACCCAAAACTTCGCTGGTTTAAAAAGTCAGTTTAAGTTCAATCAGTTTCAGGTAAAGTTTGTTTGATTATAGTCAGTCTAACTGTCTGTCTGTCTGTCTCACTATCTTTCTGTCTGTCTCTCTCTCAGTCTCAGTCTCTGTCTGTCTGTCTGTCTCTCTCTCTCTCTCTCTCTCTCTCTCTCTCTCTCTCTCTCTCTCTCTCTCTCTCTCTCTCTCTATCTCTCTCTCTCATATCACTGTGTGTCCCTGTCTCTCTGTCCCTGTCTGTCTCTGTCTGTCTGTCCATCTGCCTGTAGTGTATGCTGTTTTAAGCATGGACCGTACCGGAACGGTATACCAGCTTAGGCTCGGCATGATGGCGGCGACTGCCTCAGTATCTACGTGTACCTAACGAATAAAGTCCATATCTTTGGAACCAAGCACCACCTTTGCCTTATTGAGTGTGCGGCATATCATTGCACTGCCTGTCTGTCTGGCTATCTGTCTAAATGTCTGTCTGTCAGTCTGTCTGTCTATCTCTCTGAAATTACAGGAATGCTTTGGCACAATTAGAGTAGGTGTGTTCCAATTAAATGTACACAGACTTTGCTTTCGAGCTTCTGAAAACAGACATGCCCGACATGTTTAAATTTTCAAGAAGGCGAAATCGATTTCATGTTCAAGTGTCCATTGTACTATCAGATCAGAGAGTTACAACATGACTTCAAAATGACTGCTGGTGACAATATGGTGTTTTAAATTGATTAGTATATTATCAACTGAACTGCCAGATCAAATGGTTAGTTTGGCAAAATTCCAAGTTTCTGCCTTTTAAATCAGACAAGCCTTCATCAGCAATACGAACATGTGACCAGAGACATGCTGTTTGTGTAAAATATCCATGTACAGCCCATGTCATATCCGATTTTGTCACTTGGGTATGTCACTGTTCAGCTACAGTTATGCATTTTCAACTGTTAGGGATGTACCCCCTTGTTTGCACTTGGGTATGTCACTGTTCAGCTACAGTTATGCATTTTCAACTATTAGGGATGTACCCCCTTGTTTGTATCTTCTTGTAAGATGATGTATGATTTTGTGTTTTCCCCATGAAACGGGCTGTTTGTCTATACAATGGTAAAAGTTCAGAGTTTTCTTTTCTTTCTTCTGTCTCTGTCTGTGTGTCTATCTGTCTGTCTGTCCGTCTGTCTGTCTGTGTGTGTGTCTGTCTGTCTGTCTGTCTGTCTCTCTCTCTCTCTCTCTCTCTCTCTCTCACACACACACACACACACACACACATAGTCTGCATGTTAACTAGTGCATTTGCTCCCCCCCCTCCCCCCCCCCCCCCTCTCTTCTTGGTTCTGCTATATTGACTTGCACGTTTTCCAAGTGCCTTTCTTCTCTTTTTTTCTGTCCCTCAGGGATGGGTGGGAAAAAAAGATGTATGAATTGCTTATAAATCTCATTACCCCCCGAAATAAGATAAGTGCTCACACACACACACACACACACACACACACACACACACACACACACACACACACACTCGCACACGTGCACGCGCACGCACGTTTACATGCACATACATATGTAAACACATGCACACATACAAGCATGCTTGCAAGCACACATATAGATATTCTCCCTACCTTACCTCACCCCTATCCTCTCTCTTTCTCACCTCCTCCTCCTCCTGTCCCAACCATTTATATCACTTTTCAGTGTGAAAAGATGTTAAACTGAAAGGTGAAAACATACTCATGTACACAAATGTGCGCACACACTCGTACACACACACATGCGCACACATGCGCGTGCACACACACACACACACACACACACACACACACACACACACTCATACACACACACACACACACACACACACACACACACACACACAAACATGAGCACATACAGACATGCACACAAACACACACATGCACGCACGCACGCACACACACACACACACACACTTCTTACCATGCTGTAGCAGCCCAACATTCCAATAACTATGTGATACGCATGAAGTTGTATTGTAGCTATTTCTTCTCTCTTTTCCTGTTTCTTGATATGTCAGTACCAGTTTTTACTGAAATGAAAGAGCAGGTAGCACTACACCCAGGACCTTTGACTGATGCACAGGAAGGTGTGTACAGAACTGGCTGCTGCCTGTGATCAGTTCTTCTCTCTTTTCCTATTTCTTGATATGTCAGTACCAGTTTTACTGAAACAAAGACCAGGTGGTGGTACACACAGGACCATTGACTGGTGCACAGCTAGGTGTATACTGAACTGGCTGCTGCCTGTGACCAGTGGAGACCAGGGACCGACATGGCTTGCTGTTTGCTCTGGCAAGCAATCAGCAGCTGTCAAGTGGGATTGAATGGCTGCCTAGCAATGCTTATCACCACAGAACAAAGGGGGGACCAGAGGTTTTAAACTTCCACAAACACACTGTCCTAAGAGGTCTTGCTTTCTCTCAAAGACTCTCCAGCATTTGAGATAAGATTTATGGTGGCCATTCAAGTTGGCTACATGCTATATTGTGCCATTTCTAGTTTTACTTTCAGAGTGTAGTGGTGTGTAGATTTTTCTTTTCTTTTTCTCTCTTTTTTGTCTAAACAAGCATTTTGTGGGTACCTTTTGTTATATTTTTTTTCCTTATGGTGTCACAGATCCTAAAAGGAATTTACAGCTTCATAAAATTCCTCTGACCTGGTTACAAGATTTCTGAATGTTATCACCGGAGGACAAGTAGTCTGCCATAGAGTACCTGCTCTGTAAGGTGCTCTGTTACTACCTGTTGTCTGCTGTTGATTGTAAAATGGCTGGCAGGAAAGAGTCTGTATTGAATGTGGATACTGAAGAGAACACAGTCACTGAGACTGAAGGAGCTGATGGCCAAAAGGACTCTGCAGTCAGAGACAAGCCTGGAGTGAAGAGACAAAGGAGTAGGGCAGCAACCAAAAAGAAAGAAAGAACATTTGACTGGCCCAAGAAAAGTTTGTATGCAGCATTGTATGCGGAATCTAGAGAAGGAGCAGAGGAGGTAAGACCAAGGGCCTGAAGTTGATTCATTAACATTCATTTCTATCAGAAATGTGCTTGCACAATGCACATGTGCATGTACATGCGCGTGTGTGCGCACACATACACACACATAAACAGGCACGCATACAAACACACAGGCACACACATGCACACATGCATGCACACATGCACGTACACACACACGCATGCACGCACGCAGGAATGCATGCATGCATGCACGCGCGCACACACACACACACACACACACACACACACACACACACACACACACACACACACAGACACACACACACACACACACACACACACATGCACACAATCATGTGCCTAGAGAAGTGCATACACATTTAGGAACAGAGAGCATCATCATCACAAACACCATGATCATAATGAATCAATGGTTGACATTTTGTTTTGCAGAAGAGCCTGCTCCATCGAGTCTTTATTATTTCCAAGATTGGTGATGGAATCAGCAACAGGACAGAAGTGGGAAGTAAGTAGAATGGGCCTTAGAAAGACTGTATTCCTCTTATGGTTAACATGTGAAAGCTGTTCCTTCATTTTTCTTATGCAGTATAAGGAATTGTTTTTGAGTGTGTCTTACAGATACACCATTTATATGTTGACGAACCATGCACTGTCCTCTTTTAGTGCATCTGTTAACTCTGAACCAATCACTCAGATTGAAATTTGATTTGAAAAAAAAAAAGAAAAGTGTAAGCTGATGAGGTAACAGTGGCTTGAAAACTTGTGCATTCACAATATATATAGACAATATGTGAAGATGAAAAAAAACGCTGTTTCTTTTCTTTTAATGTCATGAAGGTTGTAGCCTAGGAAAATTGACATGGTCAGTTTTTTGCTTGTTTGTTTTGTTTTCTTTGTGTTTGTTTTTTTTTTTGTTTAGTCTCTTGTCATGTTTTTTGTTTGTTTAGTCTAATTGTCTTGTCAGGTTTTTTTGGTGTGTTTGCTTAGTCTAATTCTCTTGTCATGTTTGTTTGTTTGTTTTGTCAAATTCTCTTGTCATGTTTTTTGTTTGTTTGTTTGTTTGTTTAGTCCAATTCTCTTATTATAGATTACATATGTAACAAGGACTTCCTAAAGGATTTTAAAGTGGAAATATTGGTACGTTTGGCAACCCGAGTTTCATCTTATTCTAATAGGGTAACGGAACTGCTGGATTATACATATTTTTCTTTAGAAGTGTGTGTGTGTGTGTGTGTGTGTGTGTGTGTGTGTGTGTGTGTGTGTGTGTGTGTGTGTGTGTGTGTGTGTGCACACACATGTATGTATGTGTGTGTGTGCACATGTGTGTGTGTGTGTGTGTGTGTGTGTGTGTGTGTGTGTGTGTGTGTGTGTGTGTGCTTTTGTGCATGTTTGTATACATAGAGAGGAAAAAACTGGTGATATCAGGCAACCTTGTGCATACGTGTGTCAGTTACTTTGTTTTTTCATGGAATTTGCTGCATGCATTTGCATCTTTTTTACACTTGTCCTTACGACCATTTCTAATCTCAGTGTGGATGTTGTGATTAGTATCCACTGGTGACAGGTTGTTTAGGACAAGTTGATCTCAGACAACTCATTTGCACCACATGTGAAATCCTGTACTACTGTTTGTTGTCTACTTTTGATCATCAGGATGCGTTTGTGAATTTTTCATTCTGCTTGGGAGGGGAGGATGAATGCATTGATAACACTCGAGTGTCACATATTTCAAATGTCGTTGCAGATCATTTTGACGGTGTGCTGAAGAGCTTAAAAAATGAGCTGCAAACGGAACCCATCACCGGCCTGATGCTGATCTACATGAAGCACATAGTCCATGTCATGGAGGTAGGTCTCACAATGGAGAAATTTTGGTCAAGTCAGTGTAAAATATTTTACATGTTTAGACTTGCTTCAAACATAGTCATGCCAATTTGAGTTTTAGATTTAAAGCTCGATTGCTGCATTGCCATGGATTTGTACTTGTAATGGGAAGAAATCATCATGGCTTCAGCACCATATTTCTCCTTCCCCCCCCCCCCCCCCCCCCCCCCCCCCCCCCGTGATGCAGTGTTTAACATGTTTTAACATTGTAGAGTGATGACTAGGGGTTATATGAATCATATTGATTTAAGGTTTTTTTTTTTGTTCAATTTGGTGTTTCAGTGTTGGCTTTGTCAGGGATTTGGGGACTTGGATTGGGAAGAAATAATAGCTTCACCACAGGTCACCTACCATGATGCGATGGTCACAGTCATAAAGAGATGGTGTACCACTAGTACCAACTATGATCTAAATAACATAAACGGAGCTAGATAACATGATCAGTATCCTCATTCATATTCTCATCATCATAGGAAAAAAGAAGGGTCTGAAATTCTGTGGTCCTGAGCAGCCTGTCCTCATTGTGATCTCAAGTTCTGTTTTCCCTCCACATCTGAACCTGTGGTGAGTTCTTGTTAAAGACTTCCAGGTCAGAGGATTCATGGGAAATGTCATCAGAAGGGCCTGGTGGTCCTCTCCACGCCAGATGGGATACTTACTCACGTCTGGATCTTTGAATGAACAGGACAGAGCCCAGTGAGAGGTGTCCCTTTCTGTCCCAACTGCGCATGTTGACCCCGAACAGGTTTTGTTGAACACCATCCAGGCACTGCAGAGTGAGGCAGCTGTAGACGGAGTAATTATTATGACTCCACCGATTAACTTGGACAAACGAATCACAAAACAAAACAAGATGTGTTTTGACCTCATTGGTCTTCTTCAGGCAAGACAAACAACTCTCAGGATAACGAAAATGAAGAACGAGCAATCATATACTGTTGCTGAATTCAGTGCAAGATGGGCATTGTTTATCTTGCCTGAAGAAGATCTAAGAGGTTGAAACGTGTCATGTGTTGTCTTGTGCCATGTCCATGTTAATCAGTGGAGACATAATAATTACTTTTCAAACCATCCACTTCACTTGGCAGTAATGCAGGTTCTCTCTTCCTCTAACAAGCATCTTCATGGTAACCCATCACAGACAGCATTCCATGACTTGTGGGGAGATTGTGACAAGTGGAATGAAACAAAAAATAAACAGAAACAAAACAGTGACCATCATTCGAAATTTTGTGTTTGTTGTTGTTGCAGTGTTCTGCTGATGCAATCCTTGAGATTTCTAGAGAGCTGTGTGACATGGAGGGTAAATCCACACCCCTCGTCTCAAAATCGAAGATCCTGGTCATTTCGCATGATATATCCTTTCTTAGAAATGCTGGCAAAGGTATTGTAAGTCATTCATATGTGTGTTCCCTTGGATTTGGCTTATTTGAAGGATGCAGTTATGTACAACTTCTGTACTTTTAACTTATTAGATATGATTTGCTTTACTGCAAAGATGAATATGCATGTAATTCAAATTATGGACACAATTGGGGAAGAGAAGAGCAGAGAGGTGGCAGTACAGGGGTTCAGTAATACCCCCCCCCCCCCCCCCCCCCCCCCCCCTACCCCCAACATGCCCACTTCCCATTTTACCCACTCTTACCCCCAGAATAGCTCAATTGGTAGAGCGCCAGACTCGTAATCTTGGCGATCCTGGAGTTGTGGGTTCGAATCTCTGCCAGGCCATTTTGGTGCAGGGGGAATTTTTCCCTTGGAGCTGACATTGGTTCTGACTCAATTTCCCAAATAGTCCTTTGAATGAGACTATAAACCGAGGCTCCATGTGTGACTGCACACAGAACATCTTGCATACATGTAAAATCCTTTCACCACCTTTCAGAAGAGAAAGCCAGTTTGGCCGTTGGTATGGATGACACATTACACATAGCATGCATCCTGCATGGGAATTGAAAGAGTAAAGGTAGCAAGGAATTTGAGGGAGCGATATTGATCGGATGGCACGGGAAACAACTGAATGAAGCGCCAGCAGGCAGCTCTTCAGTCAGCACTACCTAGGCAGGCAGCCTGTTGCATACACGAGAGTGTGACTTGTCTGTGCCTACAACCTTTGGCAAGGCGTTTTATACATGCTGTGTTACTATCATTGTGATTATTACCCCTCCTGTGGTTCATAAAAAAGAAGTCTAAAAAAAATATTGCCATGTGGTTTGGTTCAGATACCTTAAGAAAAACTTTCAAACCATTCTTTTCTTCATACCTCCCTCCTGAATAAACTTACCCACTCCTTGCATTTGGATTTTGTTTGTCTGTTAGTTTTTTTTTTTACCTACTTTATACTTTATTACAATGCTTTGAGTTTGAGGGCATTGTATCACATACCAGCACAGGATACTGGTGGGACAGACCCAGACTTACCAAACCACATGTCCAAACCAGTTCAAACAGTCATGACTCACCATTCCCCACCCCTAATCCCTACCACGAAGGTCTCCAGTCTCCTCAGAACAGTGACCTGCCCACCAAACTGACAGAAGTTCCAGTCGTTATAAGCAAAGGCTCCCTGTCAGATCCAGGAAGTCACTGACTATAGAGTTCATCACTTTTATTTTCACTTTTTATATATATATATATATATATATTTTTTTTTTTTTTTTTTTTTTCATGTTTCAACGAATTTGTGAATGAACATTCTACAGAAAACATGTGACAGACTTCCTTTCCAACGTAAACATTTTTTTTCAACTCTGATGTTTCATCTCTTTATCCAAAAAGGGTTTGGGTATTACTCCATGAAGAGAGTGCCTAAATTGAATGTCCAGCCATTTTCCTTGACTTCCCAACATCCCACAGCGTCAGTACCAAGGCTGGAGTTTCCGCACACTGGACATCGTGGAGCCGGGCCTGGAGGCCTATGAGCCAGGGGACACGACTGAGAACCTCGTCGTGGATCTGCTCACACAGCTGCTGAGACTTGGCAATTTCCTTGCCAAACAACCAAAGGTACTGACTAATCTCTGTCAAAGTTTATTTCTGAGCTTTGATATCAAACTGTAACGTAGTGTCATTCATTTATTCATCTCATTGCTACAATAAAAAAAAACAACATTACATTCCCATCCCTATGACTTATTCAATCTGTTCTGTAAAATTATTAGTTTGTTACATCAAGTTTATCTTGAACTGTGCGACTCCTTATCACAAAACCTTCAGCATTTGTTAATGATGATACCATATAATTGCAAAGCAATAATTCAAAAATTGTGTGAAGAACGTAGTTTATAACTAACATTTCTTGCATGAGGTAGTGCAGAATCATGCCCACCCAGATGCCTGCGATAAATTTTTGTAAGAATTTTGCCTGAACTACTAAAACAAGTATTTATGCTTCAAGTTATTCATAGATTTAATAAATCTATTCAGACTTCTTGTACTGAATATGTTCTTGACAGCTCAAGGTCACAAGACCAGTTTAGCACTTTCGCACTTTACTTCATTATTCTGATTATATCAGTTTTGATTTTTTTTTTTTTTTTTTCATGTATTTGAGAAACAATGTTCTTTTTCTTCTTCAAAAATAATTGTCATGGTGAAATTATCACACTACTTCTTTCCAAGTTTTTTTTTTTTTTTTTTTTTTTTTTTTTTAAGGATACTTTCAGAACAAATATGAGTTTCATGTGAATAAAATCTATATCATTTTAATGTGGTTCTGTTACACATTAAAGCAGAATTTTTTCTTATTCTACAAGCAAATAATTGATCCCAAGTGATTCCTTCCTTTCTTACTCACTAAGTGTCTTATGATTGTTAGTTTAATAATAACTAAACAGAAGAACAGAAGTTAGATTGAATCCCCAAAGCTGCTGTTATTTGTTACTCCATTTTTCTATTGTACACAACCTCAGCTCTTGTCAAAGACTATCTCCAAACTCTTCCCTCTCTTGCCCTCCAGCTCTCTATCCACCCCTCTCCCATCCTCTGCCTCTGAAGCTCAAATAGTGACAATTTTTAATCATTCATCCAAGTTAAATATAGGGCATTTGATGTTTTGATTAGCTCACATTAGATATAGGGAGTTTGATGTTTTGCCATGAAAGACACACTTATAAGTAAGAGTTACAGCGGGGGAGAAGAAACACCTCGATGACATTGCGTGTGAGCTGTGCTATTTCTCTTTCAGCTGAATCTCAAGAATGCGATGGATTCTCTACATGACAAGGTGCCAGAGCTCCTTCCACAGCAGGGTAGGGCTCAGAATGTACATTGTGTCTTTGTTCCATCACACAGGGTAAGGCTTAGAATAAAGATCATGTCTTTGTTCCATCACACAGGGTAAGGCTCAGAATGTACATTGTGTCTTTGTTCCATCACACAGGGTAAGGCTCAGAATGTACACTGTGTCTTTGTTCCATCACACAGGGTAAGGCTCAGAATGTACATTGTGTCTTTGTTCCATCACACAGGGTAAGGCTCAGAATGTACATTGTGTCTTTGTTCCATCACACGGGATAGGCTCAGAATGTGCATTGTGTCTTTGTTCAATCACACAGGGTAGGGCTCAGAATGTACAACATTGTGCATTGTCTCTGTGTTCCATCACACAGGGTAATACTCAGAATGTACATTGTGTGCTTGTTCAATCACACAGGGTAGGGCTCAAAATGTGTACATTGTGTCTTTGTTCCATCACACAGGGTAAGGCTCAGAATGTACATGTGTCTTTGTTCCATCACACGGGTAAGGCTCAGAATGTACATTGTGTCTTTGTTCCATCACACAGGGTAGGGCTTAGAATGTACATTGTGTCTTTGTTCCATCACACAGGGTAGGACTCAGAATGTACAACATTGTACATTGTTGTCTTTGTTCCATCACACAGGGTAGGGCTCAGAATGTACATTGTGTTTTCGTTCCATCACACAGGGTAGGCTCTCAGATGTACATTGTGTCTTTGTTCCATCACACAGGGTAGGGCTCAGAATGTACATTGTGTCTTTGTTCAATTACCCAGGGTAACGCTTAGAATGTACAACATTGTGCACTGTTGTCTTTGTTCCATCACACACAGGGTAGGGCTCAGAATGTACATTGTGTCTTTGTTCAATCACACAGGGTAAGGCTTAGCATGTACAACATTGTGCACTGTTGTCTTAGTTCCATCACACAGGGTAGGGCTCAGAATGTACATTGTGTCTTTGTTCAATCACACAGGGTAAGGCTTAGAATGTACAACATTGTGCACACTACTGTCTTTGTTCCATCACACAGAGTAGGGCTCAGAATGTACATTGTGTCTTTGTTCAATCACACAGGGTAGGGCTCAGAATGTTCATTGTGCACTATTGTCTTTGTTCCATCACAAATAATCTTCCAGATGTAATGATGCAGGATATTGACTGCCCTGTGCATCATAACATGCAGACATGCATACAGAGGCACACACACACACACACACACACACACACACACACACACACACACATGGCTCCATCCTTTTTCATTTTCTGAAACTTGATCAGAGAGAGCAAGTCTGTTGACAGCAACATAATATCAAAGGCTTTATACATATAGACTTTTGCACTGGCGTATGGAATTAATAATTCTTCATGAGGCTATTAAGATATGTTCTTGCTGTCACTGCTTCTTCCTGTAAAATTCATGCTCTGTTGTACAGAAGAGTTGCAACTGATTTGATAGCATGACATGGCGAGTTGTTTCATTGAATGGAATATATGAGGTAGAGAAGTGTGTCATTGTTGCCAGACTGACTGTGTGTGTTGACATTTCTGTGAGCAGCTGTGGTAAGGAATAGAAGGTGGGCCATGAAGAGATGTTTTATTGTAGCCTAACTGGCGGGGTCACCTTTTGTACTGGTATTTCTGCATTCAACTGTGATCATGAAGAGAGTAGGCTTACATGACTTTGAGAGATGTTTCAGCATTGCCTGACTGATTGTGTCACATTTCATGTTGGTATTTCTACATGCACATATGGTAATGGAGCGAGTGTACCCACTTGACTTGGAGGTATTTCATCATTGTCTGACTGTCTCATATTTTGTGTCGGTATTTCTGCATGCATCTGTGGTGATGAATAAAGGACATGACATGGAAAGGTATTTCATTAGGGCCTGACCGTTTGTAGGTTATATTTCTACATGCAGCCTTGTGACATTCAGAATACACGACTTTGATGCACACACACACACACACACACACACACACACACACACACACACACACTCACACATTCTCTCTCTCTCTGCCTCTCACACATAAAACACATGTGGGGGCACATACACTGACCTCCTCCAGAAAAGGTAACATTTATATTATGTCTGTGCCTAGCCATGGTGACTAAGAGAACACAGAAAGGTGTTTGGTAGCTGCCCGACTGATAAAATGAATGTTGTATTTCTGTGTGCAGCTGTAGTGCACTACCTTCTAGGTGACAACGACCCCTGCATCATGACACCCCAAAGAGTACGTCGACATCTACGAGAAGCCATTTGACACCATCTTGGAGAGTGGTCAGATTCCATTTGCTGATTTCTGTGTTTTTGGCTGCGTGAAGCAAAAAAAAAAAAATTTTTTTTCTGCTAATGTTGTTTTTTTTCCTTCATTTTGTACATGTGTGCACATAAACACACACACACACACACACACTCTCACTCACACACAAAACACACACACATGCAAAGGTGTGCATGCGTGGGTGCACACACACACTCTCCCCCTCTTTCTCTCTCTCTGTGCCTCTCAGCCACACACAAAACGCACGTGACCACATGCATTCACACACACACATAGCCATACACACACATGAACACACACACACATGTACACACACAAACACACACACACACACACACACACACACACACACACACACACATACTCGCGCACACACACACACGAACACTCACTTTCTCTCACTCACACACTCTCACACTCACACAATTATAGACACACATGCAGTCACACACACACACACACACACTCAATCACGCACTCACACACACACACACACACACACACACACACATGCTGTTGTACACAATGTTTTACTCAAACTTTGGATCCCAGCAACAGAAGGTCAGCGAAATGTGCAATCAAGACCTGACTGGTGGGTTGATAGACTTGAGGCAGTGTGTGGGCGAATGGGCTGATGACTGTTGATGACTGTCTCTCTCTGTCTGTCTGTCTCTCTCTCTCATAATAATTCAGCATTCCCCATGTGTGTTTTTCAGATCTGGTGTGGCCCCTCCCAACAAAGTTGTTCCCGTACAACTGAAAGCAGCTTCATCGCACGTGTCACATTCGTCTGCCTGCAAGATCGTCCACGATTTTTTTTTCTCACTAAGCTTTTGTACAGTTTCATTCATCTGTGATATTTCTCAAAACTGGGAAACTTTTATTACAATGTCATTTCCATTAAGCTGTCCTGAAAAGAAGCTATGAGAGTGCAGACCAACAGAAGTGCTTTCTGAAACAGATTCTAACGCATGCCGGTCGTACTAAGAAAATCCCGCGATATGAAGACAAGATGGAGTATACGTGATGCATTTCCAGCCATGTATATTTTAGTGGGCTGTTGAGGTTTTTTGTTTGTTTTTGAGTGAGAGGATGTTACATATTCTTTAATAAATGCTGATGTACATGCATTGAGTTTGTCCTCTTGTTTGTTTCTGCTTGTTCTGAGTGTATTTGTGTGGACTTTTACACACATGCACACACACACTCACTCACACACACATGGGCATGTGGGGAGAAGGAGGGGTGTACATGCATGCATGCATGCCTGTGGGTTTAGGGAGCGGGAGTGGAAAAGTGGGGAGGAAACAGTATGTTAAAAGTGCATAGATGTGGATGTAAGGGTTGCAAGAATGCATGTATCTGTGTGTGTATGTACAGTTGAATCCGGTTATAAGAAACTCGGTTATAAGAACACTCGGCTATAAGAAATCAAATGGTTTTCCCCTGATGAGAGGATTCTTTAACATTACTTAAAATATCTCGGATGTAAGAAACTCGGTTGTAAGAAAACTTGCTTGTAAGAAACAGGTTAGCTGACCCTGGCGAAACTTTTCCTCGGATGTAAGAAAGTCTCGGCTCTCGAAAGATTTTTTTGGTGGCCCTACACATACCTATATAAAAACAAAACCCAAACAATTCTACGATGCAGGTCACAAGAATTGGCGGGACAGGATGCGGGCCTTTGATGTTGCCTAAGAGATGGGATATCCGGATGTAAGCTAGACAAAACGCAGG
>JADBJO010000034.1:250000-292500 GCA_016801955.1 Conus betulinus | reverse complement strand
GTTAATTTTGCCTGTCTAACCGTATGTGCTTAAGAGGGTGAGTGGGGAAAGCACATACTGTTAGATAGGCAAAATTAACTGCCACTGCAGATATGAATGCTTATTTCCCCTTATTTCTTCACTCTAAGACATAAGAGCAAGTTTTGTTTTATAATTGAATATTTCTTGCAGTCTTTGCAACACCAAGCTGCTCTGTAAGTTGCTGGAATGGTGCTCGGTTACTTATCCTTGGAATTTATAGTCAATTATAATATGTATATACATACATATATATACATATATATACATATATATATATATATATATATATATATATATGTATGTGTGTGTGTGTGTGTGTGTGTGTGTGTGTGTGTGTGTGTGTGTGTGTGTGTACATATATATCATATATAAGAGAGAGAGAGAGAGAGAGAGAGAGAGAGAGAGAGAGAGAGAGAGAGAGAGAGAGAGAAGCGCAAACAAAGTACAAGTGTGACAGCCGTTTGTACTATAACCATTTGCAGGAGATCGAGGCCTGGCTTACCACAGTCAAAACCATACTGGGTCTGGGCGTCCACAATGAAGTCTATGACATCCTTGGGGAACTTGTCACACAGGTCGGCAACGCAGCTGTGATACTTACGTAGCACTCTGAAAAGAGATCATCACTTCAAGGGTATAACACACACACACGCACACACACACACACACACACACACACACACACACACACACACACACACACACACACACACACACACACACACACGTGCGCGCGCACGCGCGCGTCGCGCACACACACACACACACACACACACACACACACACACACACACACACACACACACGTGCGCGCGCACGCACACACACACACACACACACACACACACACACACACACACACACACACACACATGGGGAACTCTCGCACAGGTCGGCTACGCGGCTGTGATACTGACGTAGGACTCTGAAAAGATTTCATCATCCGAGTTATAGAAAAACCACACACACACACACACACACACACACACACACCACATAAGCAGGGACAATTAGTAGAAGGGCACCCGAGCACCATGGGCCATTTGGCCCAGCATCTTACAATTCGTACCTTGGTTACATTAATCGGTTCAGTTGTTTCACTCCTTGTAACTGTTTTGTATTCATTTCTTTTATATGTTGCAGTCACCTCCTTCTTGTTTTTTTTGAGGGCTAGATGTTAAGTAAAATTGCGAACTTATTTTTTTTCCCTCTTCTTTAAAAAAAAAACCGTTCGTTTGTACTCTCTCTCCCCGCCACCTTCCCCTCCTCCTTCTCCTCCTCTTCTTACTGCTCCTCCTCCTCCTCAGTCTTCTCTCTTCTTCCTCTCTTCACACCACTCACTGATCAATGAAGTGGTAGAGCAACGAGTTACAGGTTCGAATCCCGCTAACGTCCACGCAGCACAGAACTTTAAAAATGTCTGTAGAAATCTTAATTTATCATTACCGGCTCAATCCCGCTTACCTTCAATGCAGCACAAAACTTTGAAAATTTCGGTAGAAACCTGATCGTCGTTCAGAAGGTTCTGTGCTGTGTTACATAGAAACCACCAACACCATTTTCTCCACCCCCCCACCTTCCTCTTATATCCTCCCCCCTTCCCCCCCCCCCCCCCCCCCCCCCCCCCCCCCCCCCCCCCCCCCCCCCCCTCCAACCATCACCCTCTCTCAGCCTTCTGCCGCTCTCCGGAATGGCTGTCACCTGACTTGTCACCTTTGCTGGACTGATGTGGGCGTTATCTGAATGTTATTGCATGGGGACGTTAATTCAATGTTACTGGATGTAAAGTATTAACTGAATATTATTGGATGTGGACGTTAAACTCAATGTGACTGGATCTGAATGTTACTGGATGTAGACGATAACTGAATGTTACTGGATGTAGACGATAACTGAATGTTACTGGATGTAGACGATAACTGAATGTTACTGGATGGGGACGTTAACTGAATGTTACTGGATCTGGACTGGATGTTGCCTTGTTCCACCGATGACCTACTGGGCCGTCAGGGTGATGAAATAACTTTTATCTTACATATCAGTGTACACTTCCAAACTTGCCAGCATCATTACTATTCACATTCAGCCATTCTTCCATAGTTCACACACAAAACGTTCAGTTTCTTTTGAAAATGTATACTGAACTTCACATTTGACAAATTAAAAATGTTCACAACAACAGCCACAATGCAGAACTTTGCAACTGACAAGCTAAAGATGTTCTCAATAACAGTCACAATGCACAACTCGCGCAACTGACAAACTAAAGATGTTCTCAATAATAGTCACAATGCACAATTTCGCAACTGACAAACTAAAGATGTTCTCAATAGCAGTCACAATGCATAACTTCGCAATTGACAAACTAAAGATGTTCTCAAACAGCAGTCACAATGCACAACTTTTGACAAACTAAAGATGTTCTCAATAGCAGTCACAATGCACAACTTCGCAATTGACAAACTAAAGATGTTCTCAATAGCAGTCACAATGCACAACTTCGCAGTTGACAAACTAAAGATTTGTTTTCAGTAACAGTCACCCTTCATGAACATGAACAATAACAGTTAGTTCACATGGGACGCTCTGAAGCAGTTCCTCTTCTCTGCGAAGCAAAGATTCACTCTGCATTTCTCGCAGATGCTATTGCATTTCATGTGGCACAGCTTGCAGCGTTGACGATCATCTGTCTTCAGGGCAAAGTGGAAGTACCCGTCTAATCTGACATCTGGCTCTGGCATGGTCTGCAGAGAATTCTTCTTCCTGGCAGTAGGAGGTTGAGCTGTATTCTCAGATGACTGGCCACGCTTTTGGCCTTTCGCATCCAGCTGAATCAGCAACGTCACCACTTTGCCTGGAAGAAGCGCTGGCTGAGAATATCTCGGTTCGCCATGCCAAGAAACTTGCAGGCACGGCGATTATGACAACCAGGCATTGACCAGCATCATGCAAACTGTGCGCCAGAAGACTTACAAGTACCATCGTTTTGACTTCATGCGGTGCGTGTGTTTGGCGACAACAATCATGCAAGTCCACCCGCCCCATCCCCCCCCCCCCCCCCCCCCCCCCCCCCCCCCCATCATGTTTTCATTGTAGGTCTTGATGACTGCAGGGCGCTGGACTTGCACGTGTGTCCTGCTTGACTTGTCATACTGCTTCACGGAGTTGGTAGGGTCAGTGCCGCAGTACGTCGACAATGCGGTGACTGCTCTGGTGTCATACCATTTCACACCCACAACACTGGAAGAACGCTCAACACTCTGGTCCATGGTGTCCCTGCCTTTCTTCTTCGTGTTACTGTCACACAGAAGAATGACGCCGGGGATGTGGTTAGGTCGAACAGTGCCAGTGTAGTGGAAGCCCGCCTCAATCATTGCAGTCACTAAGGCAAGCCAGTGAAAAAGTTGTCTGCTGTGATCTTGTAGTTGAATGGAGGCAGTTCAGTATATTCTGTGGCAATGATATACAGAGTTCCAGGACAATGTCAGCTCCAACGCCTAGCAGGCTCTTTTCTTTTCCATCTCCGTTGCCTCGATACACATCAAAGTCAAAGAGCATGCCGCGTGCTCCAGTTCTGGCCAAGACCTTTATCCCCCACCATGGGTGTGGTTTTCCCTTGACGTACTGTTTCAACTTACTACATTTCCCTTTGAATGGAATCATCATCTCGTCTGCGCTGTTGTGCTCCTCTGGCACCACTTTCAGGGCAGTTCTTTCTGAATTGTGCAACCATAGCCTAGAGACAGACGAACGGGAGGGAAGAGAGAGAGGAGGAGGGGAAGGGGAGGGGGGGGAGAGGGGGCCCTCACTTGCAGTACTTGTCCTTGTGTGTGATGACGTTGCCGTGGAGGCTGTCGGTGTAGGCCGAGGTACAGAGCACCAGGTCAGGGTCAATGCAGTCATCTGGGGCGACTGCGGCTCCACGCCTCGCCAGCACCACAGCGCCAACACTGTCCCTGGGCACAGACACAGTGGTGGTGCTGTCAGTGGTGTAGTAGTAGTAGCAGTAGTAGTAGTAGTAGTAGTAGTAGTAGTAGTCTTCAATGTCTGTTCACGTTATGTGATGAACTCCCCCCCCCCCCCCCCCCCCCCCCCCCCCCCCCCCCCCCCCCCCCCCAAGGAAAAAAAAAGAAAGAAAGAAAGAAAAAAGAAAAGAAAAGAAAAGAAAAGAAAAACAGCAACAATAAAAGATAAACAAAGTAACGTCAAATACGAAGATACAACGACTGCATCTGATTACAGAGAAGGAAAAAAAAATCGGACTCTGAGTTTATGCTGATCCAATGTCACATATTAGTCAGGAACTATTTAAAATTTCACCCAGGGAAGATTCAGATATAGCAGGCAAAAAAGCTTTTCAACTGTTTACATCTTAGAAGTATAATCGCATCTTTGATTTTTTTTCCACCACAAATGCATTTTATGTCGTTAGTATATTTTGTTTTAAAGCATTAAGTTTAAGTCTGTAAATCAAAGAGGTCATTGACCTTACATGATATAAGCCATTTCGAGTAATTAAAATAGTATCATACCGGGGGGGCTGATTTGGGGGGGGGGGGGGGGGGGGGGGGGGGACCAAAAGTACCCAGAATCCTCCAACTTCTCTCTGAAGTGCTTCCAACAAGCATTCTATAATAATCTATTTCCCGCTGGAAGAGACAGAGGAATATTTAAACTACATGCATTGTCAGCACGTTTTGCTCCACTTTTGCCGGTCTGTCAACGTTTTCGTCACAATGGGATTCCATAACGTGAGGGCACCCAGCAGAATGCAACACTACGGCATCTCAGAAGTAGTAGAGGCGTGTCCTGAAGGAATCTACAAATGGCTCTGTGGCCATGGAATGTTACCATTTTGGCTTGACTGGCAAAGAGATTAAACGTTAAGTAGTGATAAGGGGCCCGAAGTCAAACGGTTAGAGTGTTTGCCACCCGGAAGTGGGTGTATGTGTGGTGGGGGTGGGGGTGGGGGGGGGGGGGGGGGGGGGCTGACAGGTTTGAGTTCGAACCACACGTGGTGCTGTTCGATTTTTGCAGAGGTCCTGGTTCTCCCGGCCATGATTTAGTTCAGAGTTCTGTTGTTTCTTGTTGACAGTCTCATCTCTGGTGACCTGTGCGTGGCGTCACTTCCGCACTGTGTTGCCTCCCTGGTGCCACGATCTCCAGGGAGCAATGGATATCAGCATGAGGCGTCCTGTCGGCGAAGACGCTGCACTGCTGCCGATTCACTTCTCGGTGTTCACTGGTGCTCATTTTGATCATATACATACTTACGACACCACCTAATAGCACCCCTTCTCGTACAACAACACACAATCATCATCATCATCATCGTCATCTTCTAAATGACAATGATGATGACCATGATGATGATGATGATGATGATGATACTGCTAGTAACAATGATGACGACGACAACAACAACAATAAAGCAAAGTAAAACAATGAAATCAAGATACAAATGAACAAAATGTGAATATGGATATAGCATTTCAGTTATTAATAGATTAAGTTATGATAATAATGATGCTGATTATAATAATTATTACTATTATTATGATTGTTGCTATTGTTATTATTGCTGTTGCTGTTGCTATTATTTTTATCATTGTTGCTGTATTTGTTGTCATTATCATTGTTGTTGTTGTTATTGTCGTTGTTGGTGTAAAAATAACACAGTAAAGCACAACAAAACAACGAGATTCAGTTAAGAAAGAAAACAAAACCCAGAACAGCGGTTTAACTGAAGAGGGAGACTCGAACACTTTAATTGTAGACTGTATTCATTCTCATGGGGCGATGTGTCAAAAATGGGAGAGGGCGAAGGGGCGGGGAAGAAGGTGGGTGAAGCGCGGTCATGCTTCGGCTTGAATATGGAAACATGTTCTTCAGACAGTCCATGTCGCTGGGACACGTGACACACAGCGCATCTAGTCCACCGCACGCCGTGATTTTATCTTTGGGACACGTTCTGTACACCTGAATTCATTTGTTATCACACCAGATTGTCTTCACAGGGCGGCCTTCACCAATGTTCACAAAACTGACCAAACAAAACAGAAAATGCAGACGCAAAGTTTGTGAGAAAATAGCTGACAAGTCCGGATTCAAAAAAGCACAAACAAAAAGAGAGCATCTAAATTACTGGACAACCACTGGCTTACCTAAAAGCAGCCAACGTTGCTTGCTGGAAGTCGTGAGCTGCATCCCGTTACGTTCATGGAATTCCACCACGGTTCCCAGACTGATCTGTTTTCTGTCTCACACCTGCTGCCAATCACGATTAGACCTAAAGCTCTTTCGGTGCGTGTTCAAAACGACTCGTTCTCCTCTCGTTTTTCGCCCCGTTTGAAACGTTTCCCTTGATGTCCCAGACGCGAGGTTTAGTCACCAAATGAACGTGAAATTCTTAGTTTGAACACTGTCGGACCGATACAATAACTCTTTTATTATTTGTACTTGACCCTTTCACTTAAGCAAAACCGACGCAATGTCGTACACGCTGGTGTAGTGACAGTTACATTAGTGGTCAGTTTAGATCGGACCAATAGTTGCAATTGGGAGTTGCTTCTTCTTTTCTCTCCCTCTTTTTTTTTTTTTTTTTTTTTTTTTCTTGTTTCTGTTTCCTGCTTTTCTTTCTTTTCTGTGATTAAAAACAAATCAAAACCTATAGCTTGATAAAAGTCTACACGCAAAACTTTGTCCAGCTGTCATGATTTGGAGCAGTGTCAACAACCAAGGTGAAACCACGTACGGCACAACACACTGTACCTTGCTCCTGGATCGAGGCAGTGACAACTGGAGTCAGTTCGGTCTCTTGCTTTGCTCACGGGGAAATGGGAAACTGCATTCAGCGATTCTGTTCATTCCACTGAGGCTACAATCAGACGGACGTTAATTCGTCCTGGCGTGCAAGCTCTGCCTTGATTAATGGTTAAACTAGCCATCGACCTATCCTTCTCCTCCCTCTACCTCAGAACGCGCTTCATATATATTAGATTTGCGAGTCTCCACTCTCTGTGTGTGCTCGCGCGCGCGCGCGCGCGCGCGTGTGTGTGTGTGTGTGTGTGTGTGTGTGAGCACACGAATGAAAATATTGTAGAACACAGTTCTCTGTCTGTCTCTGTCTCCTGTCTCTGTCTGTCTGTCTGTCTGTCTGTCTGTCTCTCTCTCTCTCTCTCTCTCTCTCTCTCTCTCTCTCTCTCTCTCTCTCTCTGTGTGTGTCTCTCACTCACTCACACACACACACTCTCTCTCTCTCTCTCTCTCTCTCTCTCTCTCTCTCTCTCAAAACACACAAACACACTGAGAGAGAGAGAGAGTGTATGTTCATGCTTCTGTGTGTGTGTGTGTGTGTGTGTGTGTGTGTGTGTGTGAGTGAGTGTGCCCGCTCGCGCGCACGCGCTCACAACACCCGTGTATTTTCAAAGGGAGACAACATGTATACACAGGAGGGCAGAACACAAATGGCTGACAAAAGAAAACATCAGGGTAGCACACTATCTTATGCCCTCCCACCCACACTCCCGATATTTGAAAGCCAAAAATATATTAAAGAAATATAATTCATGATAAATGAGAGTCCCGCACTCCCACACCACCGCTTTACAAGATATACCCCCCCCCCCCCCCCCCTTCTCTCCTCTTCCCCCACTTTCCCGCTTATATGAACATCTAGATGAGTCCCCCCCTTTGTCCCGCCCCCTCCCCCTTCCCCCAACCTCCCGGCTTTTATGACACTTCAGAAGATGAGACCCTCTTCGTCAGCTCCCTCCCCCCCCCCCCCCCCCCCCCCCCCCCCCCCCCGAAACTTTCTATGAAAATTTGAAAAAATAAATCAAAATAAAATGAATAAAATTAAATTAAAAAAACGTGCTCCTCTGCACCCCACCCACCCCCCACCCCTATGCATATGCACCCCCCCCCCCCCCCCTTTCCCCTGATATTCAATAATTTTGGAAGATTAACCACCTCTCCCCCTCCTGTCGCTTTTAATCAAACTTCGGGGACTCCAGTGATGTTTTTGTCGGTTACAATCCAACCGTTTGGAAGGCGGAAGATCTTAACTTTGCTCACTTTCAAAATGTAGGCCATGTTTTGTGTGGTCCATGCATTATTGATACTGCAGCGCTGGTAGCTCAAACTGAAGTTGCCAGATTTCGCTGCAAAGTTTTCAGGTGATTTTAATGTCTTAGATCTGTCTAATGAGTTGTAAAGTCATGTCAGAACCAGTTAGCGTAGATTCTGGAGCTGCTTATTGTGTAACATCATCTGTGATGGACAGACGTAAAAACAAACATGAACGTTCTCATCCTGGAAATCACAGACATATTATGTGAGTGTTCGTAAGATTGTTGTATAACTGCATATTGTCTACGGACAGTGGACAGACGTAAAATAAACCACTGAACTGAATCTGTTTAATTTCTGCAACTCACCGAGACATTTAGAGAGAGAGAGAGAGAGAGAGAGAGAGAGAGAGAGAGAGAGAGAGAGAGAGAGAGAGAGACAGACAGACAGACAGACAGACAGACAGACAGACAGACAGACAGACAGACAGACAGACAGACAGACAGACAGACAGCAAACAGAACAAGTAACTCTGCAGTCGCAGAAAATAAAAACAACGAAATTGTGAATGAACGTATGAAGCGATTAGAAATAAAACTGAAAGATACCATGGCATTGTCACAGCTCTCAAACACATTTCAGATTAATATTGTCGTTAAATGCGAGTGCCTTGCTGAGTTGTGAACTGTTAAGGCATACCAGCATCTCACATGCAGATGACCTTCACATGCACGGTGATGGATTTGACGTAGAAAAAAAAAGATCATCAGGCCTAACTGAATGATAAAGACGGCGTGGTGTTGTATCTGGGACAACCTTAAAGGATGATAACTGTAGAAAAGTCATAGGCCTACATACTGGCTCTATACATCTTAAATTCAGGTTGCTCTTTACAATATTACATGATTCAATATGTCATGCAGACATGGTGTGTAAATTAATAATGTGAAACCATAAATCCGCCTTTTCTAAAGTAGTCAAAATCTACTACCACCAACAAAATGCAGATACCTTCCCAAGAGGGTGCAAAATTCAAATTGAGTTTTTGTTTTCAATTTTTGTTCAGTCGGTATGTCATTTTAATGCAAAAAAAAAAATGTTTTACATCACATTTCTCAAAATTGATTTTCTTATAAATCGCTCATGATTGTTTTTGTCTCTAATCGCAAATTCTGTTGTTGCTGAAGTAGGCTGAACATCCGAAGCACCAGCGTATTTTGTCCACCATGAAATTTCCGCCAGTTCGATTTAAAAGTCTTCCAGTGTCGAAGTCCTTAGTGTTATGACATAAGATAGTATTTTTGGACCAACACATTAAAAAAAAAAAATTCTTTATTGATAACCTCCTAGACTGCGTAAACACACACACACACACACACACACACACACACACACACACACACACACACACACACACACACACACACACACACACACACACACACACACACACACACACCACACACACACACACACACACACACACACACACACACACACACACACACACACACACACACACACACACACACACCTCACACACACACACACACACACACACACACACACACACACACACACACACACACAAAAAAAAAATTTTTTTTTTGCGGATGACGTAAGGAAATGATCAGGACAACAATCAAATGCGAAATGATGTAGGCTATAGGTAGCAAGAATGGACGTGTACGTGGAACCTAATTTTCAATGGGTCAGAAGTGCTTCATGTTGGCAAAACGAATCTTGTACAGGAAAAACAGTCACGAGAAGGGCCTTGGAGTGACTATTGATGCTCTTTTTTGTTTGTTTTTTTCTGGATCTCTTTCACCACCGTCGGACGGGTCTCCACCATCATTAGGCTGAATAGGCCTATTTTGAGACCATAATTATTGCCTGCGACACTTCAGAGGGATCTGCGCCTTAACACACACACACACACACACACACACACACACACAACTAATCCTCTTACCGGAGAGGGTGACCAGCAGGAAAGAACATTGAAGATGTCCGGTCCCACCATCACTCGCAGCGTCTCTCTGGAGAGTACCAAGGTCATCTAAGAAATTTGATGGGACAGCTCCACAGACATTACAAAACAGCTTTCATACACCCACCCCCCCCCCCCCTCACATTCACGCACACAGTGGGCGACGGGAGATTAGCGAAGCTGAGACACCCTAGACACAAATGTGTGCAGGTTCGCAGCATCGACGGCAGGGGGGGGGGGGGGGGGGGGGGGGGGGGGGGGGGGGGAATCAAGTCCTTGATGTTTTTTGGGGAGGAAAGATTCACCCCGGTAGTTTGCCCTAGGGGACAGGCGCTTGAACTGCTTGTTATTTCCTGTCCGGCGGGATCTTGTGTTTGGGACGAGTTCGTGAGGTCTTCGCAGCAGATGTTGTTGTTGATCATCTTATAAAAGGCTACCAGACGCGAAGTTTTTCTGCGTTCTTCTTCTTCTTCTTCCTAAAAGTCAAGAACGAGTAGGTCACCAGCGCGCATGTTAAAAAATAAAATAAAATAAATTAAGTGCGACTCAGCCTGTTGGCCCTTGGGGCAAAATTTGGCAACAAGGGGTCGCACGCGATATTCAAAAAGTTAAAAGCAATAGCCAGATTCAGGCCCAGGTAACCATAAAATATCTGGGGAAGTTAAAATAAAAAAAGTCAGTCAATATGCAGATCTCAAGACTGTCGTATCAATTTGGTTTTTAAATGAGACTGCATTTGTGGCGATCTTGGTGGCACCCGGCAGTGAGTTCCACAGCTGTACAGAACTAGGATAAAATGAATGTGACTGCCAATGTCATAAGATTGACCGCCACTCCTGGTGCTACTTTTATTTAATACTAGTTGTTCCATTGGGATATCAATGAAAAAGAAACACCCAAAGGTTCTGGGGAGGACCCAGAGAAGCACTGTCTTCACCTGCCTTTAGAGCAGTCCTGTACCACCCTTGGAGGCCTGCGCTGTGTTGACAATGGGTACAGGCACGCGCAGGACACTCCATTAAGATATCAAGGGATAACTGCTCCTGAACAGAGGTATGTCAAACTACAGGATGCAACTCGTAACAGCCTTAAAGTAGCATCCCCATGGGTGTACCAGCCCGTATTTCATGACCGCAGAGCCCACGGCGAAAAACACACCACCCTCCAGCTGCCGAGCACACCCCACAGACCCAACCACCCCAGCCCACAGACAGATGAAGACCGTGCAACTCCAGACACAGCCAAGCTTTCGCCATACGGTCTTATGTGCCCTCAAGAGAGAATCCAAAGTTGTGGTCTTTACCACTGTCAACAGGACTTTCCCTGTGGTCAATGGGTCTTTAACTCTGCCTTTGAAGAAGATATTAAGTGTGATAAAAGCTCATCTCTCTCCAGTGTGTACCATTTCAATGACTCCACCATGCTAGTTACACTTGATGTGTTGTGGTAACGGTTGAGGATGTAACGGGCTGCACGGTGTTGGACCTTTTCGATTGTTAGAGATCAATTTAGAAGAGTCCCAAACCGAGGAAGCGCATTCCAGAACTGGCCTCACAAAGGACTTATAAGCCTTATCTTTCATTTGACTCTCGTATCCAAGTATATAGTAAAGCAAATTAAATGGCAAGACTTGTGAAAGACACATTCTTGTATCTTGGTAAAACTGTATTTTAAAAACTTAACGAAGCACTAATTGGACCTCGTGAAATATGCGAGTTTGTATGGCACCCTTATCTGCAAAGGCAATCTGTGGCCGTTGAAAGGGTTCAAAGAAGACCTACTGGAAGAATGTACGGATTTGCCGACTGTCCCGGACTCTGTTAAAACTATACGCATAAATGTCTCGAACGTTTCTGACGGTGGCATTTTTGCATGGATTATTAATATTTCTTGATCTTTTTGCACCTATGAGCAGACGAACGAAATTCGTGATGGGAGCAATTATTTCATTAGTATGAAATATCAGTTTTGCCACGGTAAACTCATTATTTTGGTAATAAGGTTCATTTCTATTGTAAATTGAAATTTGTCTTCTTGAATAACGGTACTTTTTCTTTAGTCTTCATATATTTAATTTTGAAATGAATGTATTGATATCACATGGAGTCATCCCCGAGTTTGGTGTCTCCAGCGGGAAATCAAAATGGCGTCGGCAGAACTGACAGAGGGTACGCTGATGATGTCTGATAAAATTATTCGTCTTCTATAGGAAGAAATATATTTAGAATACAGCGAGCTTTTTTTTTCTCGTTCTTATATAGCTTGCATTCCCATGAGATGTTTGTCCATTATGTATCTGCATCTAAACATTGAAGTAGATAAACTAAAGCTTTCATTTGTGGTGGTATTTCATTTGAAATTGAATTGTTGATAGTTCGAGTCTTAGTTGTGAGTTGCAACCGAACTCAAAATGCTAGTGAGTTCCAAAAGCAAGTTTCAGTTGTGATTGCATTAAAGTAGTTCTGATTTCGTGTTTGCATGAGCGTAACATGTATTATGAGGAAATTACAATTACTGTGAAGCGGTTCGGAGCCACACAAATCATGTTTAGACATGATCGTTTACTCACGCTTTGAAAAAATGAAGGTTTGGACAGACAGGATTTAATTTCTAAAGCCAGTTCTCATATTGCCTGAAATTAACTTCATCAGTTACCATAATTGACTGCCTAAAGAATGATTGCTGTGTATGCTAATTGTGAAGAAAATAAAGGATAATGCTTTCCATTCAGTAGCGTTTATATTTGTAGAACTCGAAAGTAACCAGATCAAGTAGAAACACAATGCTCAGTTTCATCACTGTGATTGTACAGATGTAAGTATTCTGAGTGAACTCCTGATTTCTGAAACCAGTGAGCTGGGGCCAGACCGGACTGTTGCCATGGACAGGAGGGAAGGGGGCGGGGCAGGATGAGCGGCATGGGGACAGTGCCACTGAGGTGGCACAGAAGATGGCGCAGTGGTTAACATTGTAGATTCCTGGCCGAGAGGTCTTAGGTTTGATTATCCTCAGACTTAGAGCCATTTATTTGTTAGATTTTTTTTCAGCCCCTACACAAATTAGTGTTTAATATATAAGGCTCAGTTAGGAAGACGAGAACCACATACTGAGTTTCATCATCTACTTAGTTGTCTCTAAGAGCGTTGCTCAAGTTTTCCAACCAGCAATACTCAAATTCTCGGGTCTGGTTGAATCCACTATACAGGATACATTATGAAACAAAACAAGTGTAGCCTACTGTCCTGTCATATATTTCAGACCAAAATGGAATTGCATAGCATCATCATCATTTTAATTTTCAGTGTCACGTTTGTAACTATAAATATGTATGTCTTAACTTTTAGGGCAGTGGTCATGAATGTAATTTCTCTTTTAACGAGAGGTAATAAAATTTTCTGAATCTGAATCTGAATCATCTTGATCGATCAGCATAAATGTCCCAAACTCAGTGGCAGTCATGCCCTGCTATTTTTATTTCCTCTCCGTGTCTGTCTCCTTGGCGGTATGGTGTTGGGGTTGCTGATATCAACAAGTTTATGGGGACTGTTGTTGGATGGATGTGATGGCACTCGTTCATGCTGGTTTGGCAACTAAACAATTATTGTCATCAGCAGGGGTAGGTGTTGTCCTGTGTATGTTGGTCAGAACAGGCCACACTGAATATCACTAAAGTGACTTGGTGGAGTGCAGTATAGTCGTTTGCCTCACGACAACTTGACATTAGCTTCATTCTTCTGGACTGTTGGTGTCTGGGCTGGGACACAAGCTGGGGTGTTGGTGACAGAGAGAACCAGAATGAGTGGCTTGAGGGTAATACCACTGAAGTGCAACAGAAGATGAGAGAGGAAAGTTTGTTTTCTTGTTATTCATTAGCAGCTGCTCTTGTTTTCTTTTCCTTTTTTTTCATCTATTTATTTTTTGGGTGGAGGCAGTAAGTAGCCGCATGGTGAAGTCATGTGTTTGTATGTGTTGATATATGTTTTTGTTACTTTTTATAAGTGATTCCAGCTGCAAAAAATAATGCAGTTATGAACGTTTTCTGACAAAACTTTTTTTTAGTTTAATCGATGTTGTGATTTCATATCAAATTAGTTTTGATGAGGTCATATAAATTTAGTACCACAGTAAGAAACTTGTTCTGCATATTATATCATTTAAATAATTTGAAGTTGTCGAGTGTGTAAACCTGATATGATTCAGTGTAGTGCTGGTACTTGCAGTGGTACATAATGTTTTAGATGTTTTTGGTTTTTTTTTTTTTTTAGTTTTAAAGTCTGAATTTATTTCACCTTGGTATTTCCAGTGGTAAAGAAAAACTTGGAGCAGCGTGGTGTCCTGAATCAGGTCAAAGCCAGGATCCGAGCTGAAGTGTACAATGCCATAGAAAGGCCGTCAGAGGGCAGGCCCGTCATCAGCAATGAAAACATCCTGATCAACGAGCTGATCAGAGAGTACCTTGAATTCAACAAATACCAGTACACATCCTCGGTTCTTACAGCAGGTGATGTTAGCGTCCAGCAATGAATGGTATTTTCAACATCTTGTCAATGCACAATGTCACACCATGACATTAGGTTGCTTTCGACAGTAGACAAAATGGTGACTGCATGCCCTAGCCAAGAAAGTTTACCTGGAATTTTGTGGCATCAGTTTTTCTGCTTCCATTCCTAAAATACAAACAATGTTCAATGGATTCCTCTACACTTTTTATCATCTTCTCTAAGTTTTTCTCTTTTTCTCTTTGATTTTTTTTTTTTTAAAGAAATTTTTATTTTTGCAAATTATAATTTCTGTAGAGAGTGGGTGCTCAGCATTACATTATGAAATTGATTGAAGTGACTGAAGTGCTGTTGTTCAGTATACTGACACGAGACAAATTTATTTGGGAACAATGGAAAGAGAATATGTCCCTGCCATGCATGATAAAACTTCACCTTCTTGAAGGAAGCGTGCTGAAAAGTAGAAAGGTGAAGTTTATGGAAGAAAAAGAATCTTTGATTAAATGTGTAAACGCTGTAAAATGACAAAGATACAGAAAAGGGAAAGAACAAGAATAAAAAATGTTAAAATCATATAAATCCAGTTTACTCTACTGATTGTTATGCAGAAGAAGAAAAAAGTTAAAGAAGAAAGAGGTTATATTACATGGATTCAACAGGACTATATTATTGCATATGATGTGTCGTGCAAAATGTAAATGTATCCCTGTACAACATTTCATCAATAGTTACAGCTTTATGCACAATTACAATATCATTTTCCATAAAAGGAAATATTAGTGATTCACAAAGAAAAAAAAATGCCTAATGGACATGATGAGGTGGCAAAAATAGGCCAAGGTCTCCACAAATTCATCATGGGCCTTATTCATGGAATTTGCAGATCTCTAGACTTTTAAAGAAAATTGTGTGTTTGATGAATGTGTGTGTGTGTGTGTGTGTGTGTGTGTGTGTGTGTTTGACGTGAGTATTAAATTGTGTATTTTTTTTTTCCATCTTGAAGAATCAGGCATGGCGAAAGAGCCTTTGGATCGTGAATTCTTGAGGACAGAGCTCAATGTTGTTGAAGACGCACCATCACGTTCCGTGTAAGTATTCTGATACTGGAACAAAAGAACAAATACACAGCTTGTTTTCTTTCTCTTCGTCTTCTTTTTTTTAACCTGAAGTAAGTATCCTCAAATGATCTGACAGATCAAAAGAGACACATAACATCCAATATTTCCATACTGTGTTGTCTAATAGAATTATAGATACAGTAATTCACAAATTACGCATCAGTAGAGAAAAAAAAAGAAGAAAAATTAGAAGGGTTGTTGAAGCTAAGATTTTGGTTTGTCTGCAACTGTATGTTTCTCTAGTTTCTGTTCATTGAGCAGTTTAGCATGGACATAACACAAAATGAATGTAAGTGATGATAGATGCATCAGAGACGGAAAGTTGGCAGTTTCACTGGAATGTTGCAGCGTCTGATTTCATCCATGTGACTCAGACTGACTTGCGTGACAGATATAGACAAATGAATAATAAATACAGGCATCAAATTCATGCAGCATCTCGTTATCTCAGATTGTGAATAAATGTATCATTTAATCAGCATCCTTGACACATGGGCGCACCCTTGTGGGTAGGCTCACATATCCATGGCTTCCTTTTTTTTTTTTTTTTTTTTTTTACTTGTTAATAGTGTGGCAACAGGGTGTTGCATTGAATCATGGTAATGGTAGATAACCTGGATGTGGATACTCATGTCACTGCAGGTGCAAACTTGTCTGGGCCAAGCTGGTTGACACTCTGACAAATCATGAAGGATACTTCATGCTTAGCAGTTTGACAGACAGTAATTGGTTTACAAGAAGTGACACTATGTGCTAGGCAAGTATAACACAAAAGCATAAATCTAGTTGATGATATTTTTGTGTTTTTGAACATTCTGTCAGTTTCAGTGCTTGACATGATTTATACAGATGCCAGAAGTAAAAGTGTACTACTCCATTTTTTTCCCCCAGACTTTTCCAAATCTTTAAGAAGGGTATGAACTATGACTAGTATGCAAGTTTTCTGTTATCAGATATTGGTCATTGAATTTTATTTCATGTGCGACTGCCCACAAGATGTGCTGTACAGTTCCTCCCTCCTTGTGTTGCAGTCCTCTACTGTACAGCATTGTGTCACACTACACAACGAAAGGGCCTGCTACCAACTCCAGACAACAGAAACCCCGCTCCGCCTTTCTGGAGCACATCACCAAGGATGGTATGTGAACAAGCATTTGTGTGTGAGTGCATTGTGTGTGTGTGTGTGTGTGTGTGTATGCTTGCTTGCTTGCATATGTGTGTGTGTGTGTGTGCCTGTGAGTGAATGAATATGCATGCATCATATGTACATGTGTGTGTGCACATGCGCACAAATGAAAGAGAAACAGAGGTGTTGGTCCAGTGATCATTAATTCTTGTAATATGATGTTATTTAGTGAGTAATGATTCCCCTGAAAGTTTATTTCACATATTTACAAAATAACACTACTAACTTTGGAATTGTCAACAAAAGGTGTACAGCACATATTGCACAGCATGCTTCAGTTCAAAACGGTGTACTGCTGCAACAGAAATGTGTACAATGATCCATATCTCTTTGTCTTTTAACAATTAATATTATGTGAGTGTATGGACACATCTTTTTTGTGAAGATACAAATTATGTCTGTCACAAATTTCAGTGGTTCAATACAATGCAGTTTTCACTGCAAGATGATGGCACAAATTTCAATCATCAGAAGCATAGTTTCCTTCCTTCTTTATGCACTTTATTGCATCTCGTCATGGAGTTCATTTTCCAAACACATTACAACATTGTCCTTTCTGTGAAGTCCAATATTCTCTAGCCTGTCTGATGAACGAACGGTCATGTGATGTTCTGGGAGCAGCTCGGATATTTCCAGTGCCACTAGATTTCATATCACAGAAACTTGGAACATGTGTACAGTTCTTTTCCATCAAATGCTGACCTTGCGTCATTGCTAAGAGGAGTGCAGCACATTAGTTGTGTTCCCCATCATGATCTGGTGAAATGATAGGAATGTTCGGAGAGCCTTATCTCTAACATTACATTATATCTTAACTTGTGCATGAAGAAATTGTATGCCTTGGTGTTACAGACTAATAGCCTCCATAAAATGTAATAAAATAAAACTGGCAACATTTGTGTTCAGCAACACATTTCGCTTTAGGGCAAAATGTGGTTCCAGGTACTAAAACAAAATATTCTTAGCTGAATTGTCACATCTGTTATGTATTTATGAAGTTTATATATGTTTACAATAACACATGAATCTTGTGCAACATTTTTAGGGCTGAAACCATTGAAAGAATCTTAAAAAGTTGAGAGAAATTTTGCCTCCTAAAAATCAAATGCAAGAGGGTTAATCATCAGCAGACACTTGTATTTTATGCAGTTTGCTTTAGTTTATCATTTATGCAGGCTATGTTTTTTGTACCTCATCTTTTCTTTGAAATCCACAATTGACATGGAATATTTCAAAAACAAAAAATATCTGTAGTTTGCCCAATTTAACTTTAGAATTGGCCATTAAGATTTCAGTTTGGAGTTGGCTTTATGTGTCCTTGATTTGATGCGTCTATTTTCTGTTGTGATCAGAGATGGATGGCAGTGGACCTGATGAACCCATCGTGGTGAGGGGAGGACAGCGGTGATGGGGGGGGCTGCCGTCAGCAGAGCTGCTCTGAAGTGTGACTGTGCGTGTAGAGATGTGTGTGTAGGCAGCATGTGTGCATGTGGAAAGTGACTTTGAATGTTTATGCATGTGATTGATATTGTTCTGTCTTCTGGGAATGATTATGGGTGCGATTGATATTGTTCTGTCTTCCAGCATGATAGGAGTGATTAACTGTTCTGGATGGAGGAGCAAGCATACAAAAAAGATAGTTAAGTTAGCTCAGCAGCAGAAGAGCCAGCTTGCCCACAGAGTTTCTCAGCCCAATCTCCTGAACAATGTCGTTCACATTAGTCCAGTGGTTCGTAGTTATTTAAGGCTAATTTAACTAATCTGGCGAGTGTTCATGCGTGTACAGTTCTGAATTTGAACAAAGTTGGATGGCGATGATCAGATGTGCCTGATTGCAGGATGATGTGCTTAGTGGTTTAAACATGATGAACAAAATTTTTTTTAATCCCCGAAATAAATGCGGTTGTAAATAATTCTGTATAAAAGATGTTTTTGTGATAGTGGCATGATGAATACATTGTTTCTTAGTTGAGAATACTTTTATTTTGGTTGTTTAGTTTCAGATCACATTTTCTTTTTTTTGATCATCAAGATTGTTGATCAGGGCTGTTATTTTAGAGCAAATGATTATGCGTCTTGAACAGTTCTTCAAACAAAACCCATAATAGTTCTCTACTTGACAGGAATGTGGATTGAGAGATGTCATTTGTGTTTGTCAATGATACTGGTGTGCAAAGATGACAAAATCTGAAATGAAATGTGACAGCCCTCATGTGTGACCCTATGTTGTTTTCATGTCATTTCACATTATAGTATTCCAGCATAGGTGGTGTGCGCATGCCTCAAACTTATTTACTTTATTCTTGTAAAGTCTCACCAAACCCAGTGACTGATTTAGTAGTCCAAGGACTCCTCTGTATGCAGTGCCATTTTTTTTTTTTTTATGAAACAGTATTCAATATACATACAGTGGAAGAGGACTGAGGCACACCATGAAGTCCTGAGTGAACAATGTGAAGGACTGGACTGGTTACATGTCTGCTGTGGGTGTGTAAAACCAAACACAGGGAGCACTTGGAATCTCTACCAGGTTAAACATAACACCCATACTACCAAAAGTCATGACACAAACATTAAACAGGGTCATTGCATGAACCGGTGAGAGTTCTGACAGACCATTTTCAGCTGGAAACTGGGATTTTTAGGTTTTTTTTTTTTTTTTTTTTTTCAGCATGGGATAGGGGATGGTGTTGAGTGATGGACACAAAATTTACTGGGAAATCTAAGCAATAGAGTCGGAGGTCAACCACAAGGTGATGATTTTATTCCAGGGTTCGCACGGTCTTTAAAAGTTTGGACAAGTTTGGAAAAAATGAGGGGTCATTTTTAAGTCCTTAAATATCTATAAAAAATGCACCAGGTCTTTACAAATCATACAAAATCAGCTCTCCTATATAGATCATGGGGAAAAGAAAATAAAAGATCCAATGTTCATAGAAAAGCTACACATAAAAATTTCAAACAAAAGTGAAAATACTCGGACTATTTTTTTTTTCAACCATCAGTTCACGTACGTTGCGACATAAGCAAAACGCCGATCTTGATGAGGCAAGGGAGGTAAACGGATTTTGCGGCGGTAGCGTCCCTTTAAGCAGTTTCACTTCCTGTCGCTGTCGACGATGCCGGGCATTTGTTCGTTTAACGAAATATGGCTTTCAAACCCAGAATACAGCAAGTGGCTTCGAAAAGTCGTGGAGGACAAGCGCAAAGCGTATTGTTGTGTGTGCAAGAAGAGTCTGCACCTCTCTCTGCGATGGGGGAAGCCGCGTTGCAGAAGCATGCTCAAGGTAAGAAGAATCTTCCAGAAAAGCAGCTGGCCGAAATGGAGAAAAGAGCATTGAAAAGGAAGGCATCAGAAAAAAAACCCTTGATGAACTGAAAATTAAGCATGCTAAGCTGTTGAAGAACATCGCCCACTTGGAGGAGACAGCTGACCAGAAGGCTTTTGACGCAGAAGAAGTGAACCGCAAGACTTTGTTGACAGAGTCTAATGCTCTGCGGAAGAATGTGAAACAAAAAAAAGGAAGAGCTGAAAGGACTGGAAAAGAGAGATGGGAGGATCTGAAATCCAGCGAGGGGGCCTCCAGTTCTTCGAAACAATAGTCAGCCTGTTCACAGACACTACAGTTTCCCCCTATCCCCACCCCCACCCTCTATTTAGTCTTCTTTTATGGACTGTGTAAAGTTTTAGATTAAGACAGTTTTAGATTAAGGAAAAGAATGTTTGGATTCTTCACCTGGGGACTATAGACACTGCTTTCCTGGTCTCAAGTCAAGTAGGACAACAAGTGAAGAGCAATAAAGGTAAGCCTTGTTTTGGTATTTATATCATCTAGGAAGTTGCCGCGAGGTCTTTATATTTTGTATGGCAGGTCTTGAAAAGTCTTTAAAAAGTCTTTAAATTTTGTGACTGGAAGTCTGTATGAACCCTGTATTCTCTTAATATTTTTGTGGCTCTTTGGAATACACATTTCTTCTAGGGTAGAGGTAATAATCATAAAGAAAGTTGAGGAAGTGTGTGAACAACAGTTCTGAGGCTCAGGGATTGCTTGGATCAGTTGAGAACCTGTCAAACCAGTCATCCTTGTTTTTCCACATACAGACTGATGCCCCATAATTCTATCAACTCTTCCATCATTTTTTTCCCTCCCTACAAGTACCGTCCCACCCCCAGTCAGTCGTACTTTCACAGCACACATGCATTCAAATAAAACCAAAATTCCAGACCTTAGTTGCTCTCCTACATCACATGTCCATACAACGCATTCACGTCCAGCCTCAAATTACTCTCTGTCAATACACACACACACACACATGTAAAAAAAAAAAATCAAAACGCATTTGACTTTCACTTCTGAAACGAAGCAGGTTACTATTACTGTTCTCTTTTCATCTGTGACCTCGGCACAGCTGATTATGGTGGTGAAATGCCATATGATTGGTGACACAATCACAATGATTTTGATGGAATGGATCAACACTCACCAGTATGCCTTCTCATATCTCTTTGTATCATCAGGCATTTCCATGAAAGACAAGCTTTGGATGTGTTGCTCACAAACATACAACGGTAAGTTCCAAATGACGTTTAGCTTGAGATGAATGCAAATGTTACATGTGGATAGAGCAAATTAAAAAAAAAAAATCTTGAACAATCAATGAATAACCAAAACAGTATCTCCATGCTTGTGAAAAAAAAAAAAAAGTTCTGCATACTCTTAAAAACAAATCAGGTTCTCCATACATGTAAAAACAGAACCGTATCTCTATTTTCCCTATAACCAAAAAAGTATCTCCATCATCAAAGCATCATATACGGAAAGAACAAGACAAGTGTGAAAAATACTGAGGAAGTCTAAAAAAAAAAAAAAAAATGAAATGCTGATCTGCTCATTCTCCAAATATCACAAACAGAACTTTGAGACAAAATGAAGTGCATTCGAACATATGAACAGTCTATCATGGTAAAAATGTTCTCCACTCCTCTTGAGAATGAATGTAAAAATACTATACAGGATGGATAACCTTGGTCTGCAGGTGTCTTGGCCAGCTATCCAAAATCAAACTAAAATGGTAAAGTTCCTTTGGAAAATTGAATCTTCCTTTGTTAACTAAGAGGAAACAAAGTTGTACATCGTTTTACATCGCAAACAATTGGAACCAGAAAGTAAGAATCCCCCCAAAATAGAAGATACTGCTGAACGAGATTCTTGACTTCTCTTGATAGGAAAAGTTCATGCTATGTGCTGCGTCACAGTATTTAATAACAATATCAAAATGGCACAATTACCAAAGAAAAATATATTGGTACTAACTTCAGTAATGTATACGACTAAAAAGGAAAAAAAAAAGACCCAGTCAACAATGTCTTCATGAACACAAACCCTAGCAGAGAAACATGAAGGCAGTCAAAAATGTCTCTGTCTCAGAAACAAAAACTGGACAGGTTCTTCAGCACCTGAGTTTTTGCTGATGGTAGCATCCAGAAGACACAAGCCACCACATAAAGTCCTCACAAACAATGCTTCATCTCCAATCAACAAAGTCATCACCTGACTCTTCACCACTAATAATGCTCTGTTTCCAATCGGCACAACTCGTCACTAGTTGATTCTTGTCAAGTAAGGCATCCTCTCCGCTCCACACAAGTCACCACTAGTTGATTCTTTATCACCAATAAGGCTCGTACTTTACTTTCCTGAAATCACCACCACCCCTACCAGAGACACAGAGATGTTTACCACTTGAACTGATGACATGGAGATTCTGGGCCGCCACTTGATGGGTGTTGGCAGCTTTCAAGGATTGGCGCACACACTACTATTTTCTGATTAAATGCACATCCAATGCTGACGTATCCTTGATTTAAGCAAAGGTGGAGACTTTGTCATTACTGACTTGATGCCTATAAAGTTGTCTGAGCCATTAAGTTGAAGTAGTAGCATACGAAATGATGCCGATTGGATCCTGGGCATATGGGAAGCTACTGCGATTCTTGACTGGCTTCTCACTTCAGTTTGCAGCGTCTCATGATCTGAAACAGCAATGAGGAGAGGGAGAGGGAACATGATAATATGAAAAAGCACAAGAGCTAGGTTATGAGTTTGAAAATAATTCTTGTCCAAAAAATGCAATGAAAAGTTTACTAGTAGTCAAAAATGCATTGAAAAGATCGATAACACTTTTTACTGGTATCACGAAAAAAAAATTGTTTCCAGGGTTCGCACGGTCTTTAAAAGTTTGGACAAGTTTGGAAAAAATGAGGGGTCATTTTTAAGTCCTTAAATATCTATAAAAAATGCACCAGGTCTTTACAAATCTTTCAAAATCAGCTCTCCTATATAGATCATGGGGAAAAGAAAATAAAAGATCCAATGTTCATAGAAAAGCTACACATAAAAATTTCAAACAAAAGTGAAAATACTCGGACTATTTATTTTTTCAAACCATCAGTTCACGTACGTTGCGACATATAAGCAAAACGCCGATCTTGATGAGGCAAGGGAGGTAAACGGATTTTGCGGCGGTAGCGTCCCTTTAAGCAGTTTCACTTCCTGTCGCTGTCGACGATGCCGGGCATTTGTTCGTTTAACGAAATATGGCTTTCAAACCCAGAATACAGCAAGTGGCTTCGAAAAGTCGTGGAGGACAAGCGCAAAGCGTATTGTTGTGTGTGCAAGAAGAGTCTGCACCTCTCTGCGATGGGGGAAGCCGCGTTGCAGAAGCATGCTCAAGGTAAGAAGAATCTTCCAGAAAAGCAGCTGGCCGAAATGGAGAAAAGAGAGCATTGAAAAGGAAGGCATCAGAAAAAAACTCCTTGATGAACTGAAAATTAAGCATGCTAAGCTGTTGAAGAACATCGCCCACTTGGAGGAGACAGCTGACCAGAAGGCTTTTGACGCAGAAGAAGTGAACCGCAAGACTTTGTTGACAGAGTCTAATGCTCTGCGGAAGAATGTGAAACAAAAAAAAGAAGAGCTGAAAGGACTGGAAAAGGAGATGGAGGATCTGAAATCCAGCGAGGGGGCCTCCAGTTCTTCGAAACAATAGTCAGCCTGTTCACAGACACTACAGTTTCCCCCTATCCCCACCCCCACCCTCTATTTTAGTCTTCTTTTATGGACTGTGTAAAGTTTTAGATTAAGACAGTTTTAGATTAAGGAAAAGAATTGTTTGGATTCTTCACCTGGGACTATAGACACTGCTTTCCTGGTCTCAAGTCAAGTAGGACAACAAGTGAAGAGCAATAAAGGTAAGCCTTGTTTTGGTATTTATATCATCTAGGAAGTTGCCGCGAGGTCTTTATATTTTGTATGGCAGGTCTTGAAAGTCTTTAAAAAGTCTTTAAATTTTGTGACTGGAAGTCTGTATGAACCCTGGTTTCTGAGCCTCGTAAAAAAAAAAAAGCCCATATCCAAATAGTCCATAAGACTATAAAATATAATGGGCTATTCTTAAATCCCTTCCATTTAAATATAATCTTAACCCGTTGACTGCCCTTGCATGAACGGCGTTCGTGGTGATTTCGGGAAAGCTGTGTGCTCTTGCACGAACGGCGTTCGAGGTAATTTCATCATCAAAATTCGGCGATTTAAAAAAGGGAGGCAAGGAGAAAAAAAAATGGTTAAACAGTTGTAGGGACCCTAAAGGACGGTTTCTTCCCTTTCACGGGTCGCTGACTGACTGACCGGCTCGCGTCCGCTCGGACGGTAACTTCGGCAAAGTTCGGCTGGGTCATTCTCGGTTCAAGATGGTGAGTCAAGCAGGCAGTTCGATCAGGCGCGTGCTGTTTTCAAACGATCTAATGGCTCTTGAAGTGCTTCAAGAAGTTATCCGAGACCGTGAAAGCGATGAAGAAGACTTCAGAGAAGTGGAACGAAGCGATTCGGAGGAATAAAGCGATCACAATCAACATCATCCTTTGCTATCGGAGATTGGTATTGATGACGAAGCTGATCCCCGACTTCAAACCGAGCGATACCGGCGCAAGTGGGCCCGAATCGGAGAGAAACGAGCCGATTCCGTCTACGTCGACTGCCTTCCTCCCTCCTTTCGTGAGAGGTCGGGAGGAGAGTCAGGAAGGGGAGGGGGGGGGGACAGGCAGGACAGCGGCGAGGGTCCAGTGTGAGGGGGCGTGGCAGAGGAAGAGGGTGTGGCACTCGTCAGTCTAAACTTGTTTCAGAATGGACAGAGGCCAGTGCTGATTGCCCAAATCTCGACCTTTTTTTTCACGGGTGATCCAGGTACCAAGGTGAACATTGACAATTTCAGTGGAGTTGTGTGTGTGTGTGTGTGTGTGTGTGTGCTTGTGTGTGTGTGTGTGTGTGTGTGTGTGTGTGTTGCTTTTGAATATGGTGCTTGTGCACAGTGTGTGTGTGTGTGAGAGAGAGAGAGAGAGAGAGAGAGAGAGAGAGAGCAGTGCTTGTGCATGTGTGGGTATACATTGTGTGTGTGTGTGTGTGTGTGTATGTGTGTGTGGTGTTTGTGTAGTGTTTGTGCATGGTGTGTGTGTGTGTGTGTGTGTGTGGTGCTTTTGCATGTGGTGCTCTGTGTGTGTGTGTGTGTGTGTGTGTGTGTGTGTGCTTTTTTGATATGGTGCTTGTGCACAGTGTGTGTGTGTGTGTGTGTGTGTACCAGAATGTATGTCGGTCAACTATAACTGGCATTTATTGGCAGAAGTGTGGGATCCTGATCCATCTTTCCCGCGTTACCTGGGCTGGAGTGCCCTCTGTGATATGGGTTGCTAAACCTTTTTTGCATTGTCAAGCTTTATTGTGAATACAGATGTTTGTCCTGAAGTTCAAAGGATACTAACACCAGTTTTTGTGGTACTTCATTGTGATTTTAGTGCTACAGTTTTGTTTATGTTCTAAAAGTGTCTGTTTTTCAAACAAAACATTCATCATTATGTATATTTTTGGTCTACTCATTACAAACAAAATCAAAACTATTGTGATGTCTGGCTGTAGCCAAGGATATAACAAGAAAATTTCCCAAGTATCTAAGACATATGTCAAGAACTGAAAGAGCAGTGGGCATATCAGTGAACCTACCTATGAAAACATAATTGTGTCCCTTGATACCTGGATTGTACTGTACCCCAGAAATGCATAAATTTATCATATAAACCAACAATTGTGGGGTGTAAATTCACTACCAAATATTTACACAGGTGTTCAGTAAACACTAAAACCACTTTTTTCTGGGTTTGTATGTTTTTTGTTTTGCTGCTGTGGGGTGTTGCATGCTTGCAAAATATGATTTTTTTTTAAAAAGTTGAATTATAAGATTATTTATTATACTCATAATGAACAAAATCAAATATTATTTGCAGATGTTATAGCCCTGGGTATAAGGAAAAAAACATACCAGAAATCTAAGAGATATCTTTACAAATAAATGAGCACTGATCAAATTAGTGAACCTACCGCAAAAAGTCAAATTTTCCTCCGGCACACAGAAGTACAAAACTGATACAAAATAGCGGCAGTCAAGGGGTTAAAGACTGCTTCCTTTCATATATAGTTGTGTGATATCCACTACAGAGAATGTGACTCTCCAATTCTGGTTTACCTTCTGCATTACATCAAATTATTTAACACATACTCAGACGTATCTTTAAAGAAAAGTAACCCATTATTTCACTATTACTGACCTCTTCAAACACAGTCCAGGCCAGAGCTGTCATGAGTGTCCGCCGCAGTGTTCGTGGAACAATACCTCTCCAAAAAATCCACACATCCCTTTCTCCTACACACACACACACACAAAAAAAAACAGATGCAAAGCATATAAACGTACTCCCAGTTTATCCTGAATACGCGTGAGATATTCCACAAAGAGGTAAAACCGTCTTGGGCTGGTGTAACCGTTAGCAATGGCTATTCTGGTAAACATCGGCCATCATCTGTGACCTATAATGAACATACTTACAAATTTTCAGAAAGATCAGCCAAGACCTTTCTGAGATTTTCCATAAAGAAAAAAAAAAAAACGATTGTTGGCCGTTAGTAACGGCTATAGCGGTAAACTAAAATGTCAGGCATCATCCGTGACCCATAATGAACATACCTACAAATTTTCAGAAAGATCGGCCAAGTGCTTTCTGAGATATTCTATAAAAAAAAAGAAAAAACTGTTATGGGTCGTTATAGCCGTTAGTAATGGCTATAATGGAAACTAAAATGTCAGGCATCATCCATGACCCATAATAACATACCTATAAATTTTCAGAAAGATCGACCAAGTGCTTTCTGAGATATTCCATAAAAAAAGAAAAACCTATGGGTTGTTATGGTTGTTAGCAACAGCTATAATGGTAAAGTAAAATGTCAGGCATCATCCAACGCCCATAATGAACATACCTACAAATTTTCAGAAAGATCAGCCAAGCACTTTCTGAGTTATTCCATAAAGAAGAAAAAACCGTTATTGGCAGTTACAGCCGTTAGTAATGGCTATCACAGTAACCTAAAACACCGGATAATGAACATACCTACAAATTTTCAGAAAGATTGACAAAGTGCTTTCTAAGATGTTCCGTAAAGAAGAAAAACTGTTATAGCCGTTGGTGACGGCTGTAACGGTAAACTAAAACAACGGGCATCATCCGTAACCCATAGTGAACATACCTGCTAATATTCACAAAGGTCGGCCAAGTACTTTCTGAGATATTCCATAAAGAAGAAAAACGGTTACAGGCTGATACAGCCGTTGGTAACATCTGTAACAGGGTAAACTAAAACATCAGGCATCATCTGTGACCCACAATGAACATACCTGCTAATTTTCACAAAGATTGGCCAAGTAAAAACGTTACAGCCGTTAGCAATGGCTATAAAGGTAACCTAAAACATTTGGCAATATTCGTGACCCATAAAGAGCATACCTAGAAATTTTCAGAAAGATCGGTCAAGTACTTTCTGAGATATTCCATAAAGAAGAAAAACCCTTACAGCATTAGTAATGGCTACAACGGGGTAAACTAAAACATCGGGCATCATACGTGAGCCATGATGAATATACCTGCTGATTTTCACAAACATCAGTCAAGTACTTTCTGAGATATTCCATGAAGAAGAAAACTGTTACAGGCCGTTACAGCCCCATAGTCTTATCTGGAGTGAGTGGAACACATCTTGACCATGGACGGACGGACACACACACACACACGGACGGCATTTCTTCATTCCCATTCTAAAGTACTCCCTGTTCTATAAGAACTGGGAGTACAAAATCACACACTTGTGCAACAGACTTGTTCCAGTAAAATCAAGGAAACATATCGCCTGTTTTTCAGAACACAGCTACCTTTTCTTAGTTTATAGGTCAAGCGAAACAGATTTAGAGTCAAATATTTTGAAGCACACACCAGGGTAACAATACTGACCATGCATTACAGGCACTCCACATCCATGGTTCAGCATTTTCTCTCTCTGATCTGTTATACTGATTGATGGGGCAAAATGGCTTTGGCAGTGCCCACTAATGGCATCTGTCCAAGAAAAACGGCCAAATCACTTTCTTGAACGTTTCTTCGAACATAGATCAGCTCCCTAGCAGATTTCCCAACATCGTCGACTATATGGCACAAGGCACAATGGTCTGGTAACATTTAAAATTTCACTGTAAGGGCAACATTGGTCTGACAACATAATACACTTACAAGATATAATGGTTTTGAAAACATAATGCATTTTAATCTTTGCATGATCATATATGTAACTGTCTGCATACATTTGCACTCTGGACTTGAATATGCATAGGTTCTGACAGTAGATCAAACATGTTTTTAAAAAGAATAGTCTGCAGACATAAACACATCTACACTCTGGACTTCAATATGCACAGATTACAGACTGGATAAATGCATTTTTAAGTTGATTTTGAAATGGGGTGAATGGAGGGTGGGGATGATTGACAGAAACTGTAATACCATTATTACATAAGTACTGTAATTGGGGTGATTGACAGGGATTACAATACCACTAATCATCATTTCTCTACATCTTTTAATCCATGTCTTAGTCTCTTCCCTCTTCTCTTTAGTCCCATTCCTTAGTTTTAGTCTTTTCACTCAAGACCACATTTCGCACAGAGATCAAATAGCTTAGTGACTGTTCGCCCTTTTTTTGATTGTCTTGAATGTTCTTTGTCCGGTCTTAAAAAAAAAGGTAATTAAGTTGAAACGCATGGTGTCTGTTTTGTAATTTGTTCCAATGGATCAAACTCCACTGTGTACTTCTAGCCTTCCTACCTGAGCCCAGCAACAGCGGGCATGAGGTAAGAACCAATCAGGGCCAAAAGATGCAAGTACCTCTGATGCCATGCAGACCCACCACCTCAGCCCACAGTGATGACTATTGCACCACTGCTGCTGGTTTGTAAATAAAATGAAAGGATGCTTCTCATTGTAGACTCAAGACTCCCTTGTTGAATGAACAAGTAAAAACCCACAAAAACTGTAGACATTCCTTTCAATGCAAACCCCCTTCAGGCCCCAAACCCGTTTCAACTTCTGTGTCGTGAAACAAATGTGCATACTGGTCATTTCTGTCGGCAAATTTTCTTGAAATGGCAGCACCTTCAGGAACACTGTACGAATCATCCTTTCATTTGCATGCACTCCTAGTAAAGGTAATATGGAAATCGCCTAAATAAATTCCCTCATAACCAATACAATCAAAGGAACACTACTATATACCAACCTGATAAATGTAAACGAGGACTTGTTTCAACTGCTGGTATTTCTTGGGGTGCAGCTGGATGTTGGTCTTTATAACGTCAGCCGGCTGAGTTACAATAGATGCCAACGCTCCAGCCATTATTCCGTTACAAAAATCTACCAGGGTTCCAGGCCTCCACCGACAACACCTGCCAGCACAGATAACTCTGTGAGAGCCATGCACCAATCGTCGGATGAAATACAATGTGTACTTGTCCAGATCTATGGGTGCCTAGAATGTGATTATTTTAAGTAGATAATATGAATAAATCATACACATCTAAACATGTGGTCAATATGAAAGACATTCAAAACTGGCGATCCTGATAAAAGTTGTGACATAATCTGGCCTTTTTGTTGTTTCTTTCACACAACAAGTTCAGAATAAAGAAAAGGAATGCTACATAAAGCTGACCACCAGCAACAAGTTTATCAAGAAGAAATCTGTGATATGACTTGGGGCTCCCTAACATGTTATGCTTAGTGGTGCCATGAATCCATTAACAAGACCTTTTCCTGCATTTCCTGAGATGGCTTTCACTTTGCATCAATACATCAGATAAAGAAATGTTCACTTTTTGTACTCCCAGTTCTTACAGAACAGGGAGTACTTTAGAATGGGAATGAAGAAATGCTGTGTGTGTGTGTGTGTGTGTGTCCATCTGTTCGTGGTCAAAATGTGTTCCACTCGCTCCAGACAAAACTACTGGGCCGATCTTTCTGAAAATTTGTAGGTATATTCATTATGGGTCATGGATGATGCCTGATGTTTTAGTTTACCGTTATAGTCGTTACTAACGGCTGTAATAGTTTTTCTTCTTTATGCAATATCTCAGGAAGTACTTCACCGATCTCTGTGAAAATTAGCAGGTATGTTCATTATGGATCACAGATGATGCCCGATGTTTTAGTTTACCCCGTTATAGCTGATACTAACGGCTTTAACAGTTTTTCTTCTTCATGGATATCTCGGAAAGAACTTGGTCGATCTTTTCTGAAAATTTGAAGGTATGTTCATTATGGGTCACGGATGATGCCTGATGTTTTAGTCTACTGTTATAGCCATTACTAACGGCTGTAATAGTTTTTTCTTCTTTATGCAATATCTCAGGAAGTACTTCGCCGATCTTTGTGAAAATTAGCAGGTATGTTCATTATAGGTCACAGGTGATGCCCAATGTTTTAGTTTACCCCGTTATAGCTGATACTAACGGCTGTAATGGCCTGTAACGGTTTTTCTTCTTCATGGAATATCTCACAAAGTACTTGGCCGATCTTTGTGAAAATTTGTAGGGATGTTCATTATGGGCGACGGATGATGCCTGATGTTTTTAGTTTACCATTATAGCTGTTACTAAGGGCTATAACGACCCATAATGGTTTTCCTTTTTTATGGAATATATATCAGAAAGTATGTGGCCGATCTGTTTGAAAATTTGTAGGTATGTTCATTATTATGGGTGGCAGATGATGCGCGATGTGTTATTTTACTGTTATAGCAGTTACTAATGGCCCATAATGGTTTTCTTCTTGATGGAAAATCTCAGAAAGTTCTTGGCCGATCTTTCTGAAAATTTGTAAGTATGTTCATTATAGGTCACAGACAAAGGCCGACGTTTACCAGAATAGCCCTTACTAATGGTTACATCAGCCCAACATGGTTTCCTCTTCATGGAATATCTCACATGTATTCAGGATAAACTGGGAGTACGTTTATATGCTTTACATCTTGTTTCTTTACATATAAGTGACACATGGTGGGAGAATAAGTACATGGGAACAGGTCTTGCAGTGTTTTCTTTCTCCCCACATTGTCTCTTCAACCGAACTTGACACAGAAAATCTAACAACCCCCCCCTAAATTAATTCATCTGACCCAATTACAGAAAAAGAAGAGCATGATGGTCTCGCTTCACGTGTGGCTGACGTACACTGACTTACTGGGCTGGGTGTACAGCTTGAGTCGGGTGTAGAACATGAGGTAGAGACCGGAGAAAGGGACATCCCGCAGCAGGGTAGGGGTCAGACCACTGTACAGACCTGCCGCAACACATGTCACTGGTATTACCCAGTGGTGTCAATTCAGCGTGCTATTGCACACATTCTACAGTGACCCACTCTCCGGTACTGACAAATACCACAGAAATTTCCTGCCGAATCTTTTGAGCACTATCAGTATCAATTAAAAAAAAAAAAAACAAAACAAAAAAAAAAACATATGCCCTGTTCTAACTCTTACCAATACTGAACATTTAGGTACTGATTTTTCTTTCTTTTTAACAGAATTAGGTTGTAAGAGTTTACTGATGGTGAAATAGAAATCAAGTCTGTAAATAAGTCAGATTATACATTACATTACAATAAAGGTCTTTAAGATTTTGAACTGGTAAAAACATCTGCAGAATTTGGCCACAGAGTATGTTTGTGATTGCTGATATAACACTGAAAACGATTTCACGAGGTATAATGAAAGATTTATCTGCTGGAGTGGATCAGTAAACATAATTCTGGTGAGCCTGGGGTTTGGGGAATGATACAGTAAAATATTAGTCAGGTGGGGGCTGGGATCTAACAGCCTGTGCTAACGAAAAGTGACACAATTTCTCAAGAAAAGGGATATAACTGACCTGCTTATAGGTTCTTAAATCCTGCATCAGAGACATGGACATCTATATAGTTTTGGTGCACTTTGCACATCAATTTATGCACAAAAAGTGTTAATACCCCATGCTTAAACAAATGGAACCAATAACAGTGGTGTCTTATGTATTCAATGTTGATGAGGATGCCATGCGTTTTTAGTTCTGGTGTGAGACTGCCGTCCTCTCCGTGCTAAACAATTTGATCAACAACTTTGGAATTTGTCACTCAAAATAAGTTTCAAAACTGATGTAACACTAGCCATTAATTCTCATAAAACTGCATTCATCTGATGATGAAAAACCTGCGGTTTTAAGTGAGGAAAACTCCAGTAGAAAGATGTTTCCCAAATACCCTGCTTTGTGGAATGTAATGTTGGATGTATACCGTTTCTACTGCAAATTCTGAATGCACCGGTCACTTACATCCTTCCCAAACAGAATTCTGAAGCACCAGCTCCATTCATAAACCACGCATGTTGATGCCCAGGAAGAAGATGAAGAGGGGAAGTGTGGGTGGGATAAAATGAACTTTGACCCTGCCACAGCGATTTAACATTGACTAGAAATTGCTGCCATGGGGCTTGCGATGAAAGTGAACCCCCCATCAGCACCTGAGAGCCACTGAGAAGCATATGAAATCTATTCCTCTTGTTTACTTTGATTTCCTGTATCAAATTCTTAATGAACACAATATTCCCCCCCCAATAATGCAACTGTTCCCTGATATCTTTTCACCAGTTCTCTGCACTTTCATTTCTTTTCTTTTTTTCTCTCTCAACACCTTTTTTCCTGTTGGTTTTTTTTTTAAATGCAAAACTCTGGCCAAAAAAATGCTAACAGACATCATATCTGACTACTACAACAAAAGACAAACTACCCAGTTCAAACTTCAGAAGAATTCATTACCACAACCCTACTGCCAAGAGCAGGGAAAAACTTGTAGTAGCACAGGCAAGGAGGGACTCTTCAAAGCCTGCTCTTTATCTGGTTTCATGTCCGAGACATTTCGCTCAGGAGTCTGCAAAGGCATCTAGGACAAGAGTTACATCCCCCCCACCCCCCCCCCCCCCCCCCAGGACTTCTGCCTGAATGATTCAGACTAATCTGGCCAATTAGTTATGGTTTTTACGTCTACTGTTCTTGGCCTTAGGGTGTACGGAGGTGAAGTACTGACATGAAATCAATGGCTGCTGACAAGAATTGGGCTAACTGGTGTGGGAGAACAACTGCAGGGTACAGACGATGCTGAAATATTTCAATCACCTGATTCATACTTAAAAGTGAACAACAAATATGATGATAACATTCAGAAAGAACAGTAGGGATACAACTTTTCTTTTCCTATGCAGATGAACGTTCTATTCAATACCTCTGAGTCCTTCTGCTTTGTAGGTCAAAACCAGTGCACTGGTCATGCCTCTGTACTTGAACGCTCCACTCTGGACAAAGAACAACATAGTGCACAATAACATGAAAAGAAATATAATCATACTTTTTTTTTTCAAATGATACAAGGCAAAAAATCATTTGTTACACTTCCTGAGATAAAAATTTAATGGAAGACAAAAGTAACAGAAACAAAAAAGAACAAACTCTGCTCAAATCTTTGTCTCCTTCAGAAACTCTACAGCAAAGCACCAGAACATGTATAATTTTTAAATATGTGTTTTTCCTGGAAATGACCAAGCTAACAAACAGTCGTTCAGAGATTTAATGACTTAAACAAAAATTCTGTCCTTCAAAAATCAGATACTGAATCATGCTCATCAACTTTTTGTTTGTTTGAATTTTCATTTTAAGGGGGAAAAAAACCTAAAATGTAACAATAAATTTACAATTATTTCGTCAAAGAGGGCATTTCCATTTTGAACTTTGCCTGGCAACAATCACCCACTACAAGAACAGAGGAGTTGAAAAGTAGAAGTAATAACACGCACTTTTGACTTGGTTTATCAAAAAAAAATTTTCACATGAAACAATCAAAAACTAAATCAGTCTCCACTCAAAATATCTGAAAGACTGGAGGACAACAACAAAAGAATCTCTTAAATAACTCCAACCACAGCATAGGAGTACAGAGGATAAAGAAACTGAGAAAAAAAATTGGCCATTTTTCCTAAAAATCTCTGGAAGATTGGCGGACAGGGTCATTGTCTGAAGTGACTCCCACCTCAACAAAGGCGTAAAGGAGGTAAGAGAAACCATCCTGCCCACCTCATAGCGTGTTTTGATGACGGTGATGGGCAGCATGAGTACTCCAGCGATGGAACGGGCCGTCATCCCCATGCACAGCGACTCCAGCGCTTTGGGATTTGAACTCCTGCAACAGTATTGATCCACAGTCTTTGGCACATTCAGTAAAGCAAGAAGTGCTGCATCACTACCATATATACGCTACAGTTTCTTTTTCCTGATTGTACATCAGAGTGATGGCTGTATAGTCACGCTGTACACATATACAAAGTCTTTGGTGTCAGGGCTGAACTGCACAAGGACGAGGATTTCAACACTCCATTTCAAGTGATCGTAGTCCACAAATAAATTGATTAGCTACGTGCAGCATGAGTCGCTGGAGGACGTCGTCTCGTGGCCCCTCTAGAGGGAGAGCTCACTTACACCAGCTCTATGAGTACGCAATTATTGTTGTCAGTATATGGTTTGATTAAGTGTTGTCTTGCACATGCTGGATCTGAACAGGCGCCACTGAACACCACTGAAGTGACTTGGAAGCAGTGCAGTGTCTCTTCCTGTGGGTTGCCTCATGACGACTTACTGACAGCTCCATGTGGATTGCCGGTGCCAGGGCTGTGGCGGGCTGGGCCTGGTGTGGGCTGTGGACAGGGGGGGGCGGAGGGATGGGGGTGAAAGAGCGGCATGAGTGCATTGCCAGTGAGGTGAAACAAGATGGGACGGGAAAAAAAAAAACCAGCATGCATTTTAGGCAAGTGGTGGAAGCTTCTGCGACATGCACTATTCCTGTCATGGAATGGAATGAAATTTTTTTTTTGTGAGTTACAACATGATGATGCCACAGTACATTGGGAAAAGCATGTTCAATTTGACACTTAGAAACCTGTTGGGATCAAAATACACAAACAAACAAAAACAATGAGCCATCAAGTTACTGCCTGAATGTATCTTGTAATAGTCACTTGATCATAGTTCACTTCTAGCCTCTTGTGTCACTGGCAGGGAAAAAACCAAGTCATATACAGGACATATTCTTAATGTCTTTGAGATCAATCTGTTACAAACCAATCATATTTACTATACCGTGTAGTTCTTTTTTTCACTTCTTCTACTGGACTAAAAACAACACTGCAGGTACATACTATCTCAACACATATTGATAAATAACAACAACACAATAAAACAACAATATAATGCATATGTTTTCCCTTTGTAAGCTAATCCAGATAAATTACCAAGGTCAACAGCTGTGGCCACACAACACTCATCCCCCGTTGTAATTTTCCATATATGTTAAATCTTGACTGCATGTACATCCCTGAACAGGCAGGATTCAAGGTAACCAGTCAGCAGACACACCGGCTGGCCAGGCAATTTTAACAAGTGGATTACAACTAGGTCAGTTAGACTTCAAGAATTGCCAAAAGCAGCAAGATGAGGCCACATTGTTGAACTGAATATCAAGAGAGTAAAGTGGCAACACAGACAGACAAAACAGAACAGCATCAGCCACTGCCGAACAAATATCAGCATAATTTCAAGACGCACTGCAGAGACTTCTGGAAAACTGGGCAGATAATATAGATCGACTCTGAAGATTTGTTTTGTATTCTGGTTTACCTACATGTTTTCATAAGTTAAGACTCTTGGTCATCAGATTAGAATCATATTTAGAGAACTTTCTTCTTCTTTTTTTTTTTCACTTATTTTGTATGCTGTACTAATGGAATTACTGTCAGTTTCTGAGGTATTTATGAATGAGAATATAAGAACAGGTTTACTACTACATGAATCAGAATAGCTTTATACTGTCAGTGAACTTGAATGGATAAATCCATGTACAGCTTTAATTCATCACTCAAACGTAAAAAAGAAGTTGAAAAGCTATTCTCAGGATCACTGCTTCATATATTCTATGTGTGTGTGTGTGTGTGTGTGTGTGTGTGTGTGTGTGTGTGTGTGCCTTCGTCTTTATATCTAATGTCAGAAGGTGGGCATTTGGGTTTTTTCCTCCAACTAATGTGTGAAAATGGCTGCACACATGGGAGATACAGACATATCACATGTAAATGACTGAACAAACATGCCAAGTCACAGATACCCAAGTTACCAGGATCCTAGCTTGCTGTAAGCAAACACTGGATGCTGATGTGTATATTCACATTAGGAAGAGGGAAGAGGCTAGTACCATTAAATCTACATATGGATGCTATTTACGTTTATTTTAGCAGATTTTTTTTTTTTTTTTTTATCCACTGTGACCGAGCCCTGCTGATCACAAGGACTTTTTGAGGAACACATGGCTTCCCAGAGCGGCTTGTATTGGTCAGTACCTGTCCTTGCAGGCAGTTTGTGCAATGATTCTACCCCCGACTGCATGGCTGTATGGCATATCTGGGTTAATGTGCATATGATGAGTCACAGGCTTTGGCACAGGTGTGGGAGCGTATGTCTGCATCTGTGGCCTTTGTGTTTAGTCACTCTTGAAAGGCTTGTTTATTAGACTGACTGTAATTTATTACTGTTTTTGTTCTATCATTCTCTTCCAAATAAATTACCATCCTCTGACTGCTGCCATGGGCAAGAATTTACCATTTTGCCAGTATACATGTATATGCAAGCATGCTCATGTGCACACATACACACACATGTGCATGTGACCCATGAGCACAGCTCAGCACATGCAGTGTAACATAAATGTACCTGTCCCCGCTCTGCATGCAGTCATGCACTCTTTATCAAATCCAATCTAAAACTAGCATGCAGCTGCTTAAGACCCTAGTCAATGTGAATAGCTTTTCATCTTTTTTGTCATATTTGAGTGATAAATCAAAGCTGTTCATTGATTTATCTATCTAATTTGACTCACAAATGTATATATGCAAAAACTATTCTCATTCATAAATACCTCAGAAACAGAAAGTGATTTGATGAACACTGCATACAGAATAAGTGTAAAGAAAAAAAAATCACTGAACACCATTCCAACCTGAAGGCAAACAGCCTTCACCTACAAACAGGTAGTTCAGTACAAAGGTATGATATTTTGAAGATTTTGTGTGAACACAAAAGACTCACCCGAAGTTGCTCCTAAGGTAATGAAGGGTACCAAAGTAGAGACCCACCCCTGGAGCACATCTCATCAGTGACTGCACACACACATTCAGAAAGTGCCCATGATTTAACACTGGCAAAGACAAAAGAAACAGATCTCACCTTGAGTTTCTCATGCATTTAGCTTTACATGTCGCTGTAAGCAACTTTTCGTTGTAACAATAAAGAATAAGGACAAAAAAAGTTACAGCACAATGAACAATTTTTTTTTCTTCTGAAAATCGAGAAATTTTCAAACTGGAGGTATCAATAATGTAGGAGCAAACACACATGAACACACTCACAATGTATGTGTGGGCAGAAAATATGCACAAAGGTATGCATAATTATATGCATATGAGTGTGTTTGAAACTGCAAGACACTGCATGCATGAAGAAATGCAAACTCTTATCTTTTGTGTGTGCAGGCGAGAGTATGCATGAAGAAATGCAAACTCTTACTCCCCATTCTTTTATTCAATTCTTCAAAAGTAGCCCACTCTATAATAAACTGACTCAAAGAAAAGTAAATCAGCATAGTGTATTTAAAAAACAATAATATTCACTGTTAGAATTACTAAGAACAAATATTTTGATTCTAGTCTGGTCACTTTCAGTTCTCCTACTATAGGCATGTTCTTGTGAGAACTGCCATTAACACTGTGCACATACTGTTCTAAATTCCTGACTGAACTGACTCGAACCCAACACAGGTGTGCGACCACTTACCGGCCAGACTCCATTCCAGAGGGCCAGGAACTTTTCTGTCGTACAACGTTGATTGCCACATGCATCATCCCCGTGTTGGTCCTAGGAAGAAAGATCTTCAGTTGTAGACCTTCAAAATATCCCATGCCATATTCACAGATCAAAAGCAATGCATTCATCTGGTTGATATCATCACAGAAACATCCTGCCATACAGAAAGAATGAAGGGCAGCAGATGCATAGCGGTATGTAGTGAATGAGTGTGGACAGGTCTGAAAAAACTTGAATATGATGTGCGTAGTACTACTACTACCCACACACACATATATATATATGTATATATATATATATTTTTTTTTTTTTTTTTTTTTTTTTTTTTTTTTTCTGTCCCAACCTCTGCACCACCTCAGAGGCAGTGCACCCACGCCGCTCATTCCGACACCCCGTCCACAACCACAGCCCGGCTGATCCCGCCGCAGCCCCGGCACCGGCAATCCACAAGGAGCAGTCAATGTCAAGTCAAGAGGCAACCCACCGGAGGAGACACTGCACTGCTGTCGAGTCACTTCGGTGGTGTTAAGTGGCGCCTGTTCTGATCTAACATACGCAGGACACCACCTACTAAGCCCCTACTGACAACAATAATTGCTTAGTTGCGGAGCCGGCGTGAGTGAGCTCTCCCTCCGGAGGGCGCCACCACGTCCGTCCAACGACAGCCCCCAGGGACTCACCGATACCGGTGACCCTGACGGAACCAAACCAAGGTCACAGACGTGGAGAGGACATCGAAATTGAGGTCACCATGAGACCAGGGCATGAAGGGCCACAGAACTTGAGACATTTTTTTTTTATGTTGACCAATGAGAATGAGGATGATTAAGATGATGTTACGGATTTCCATTTCGGTCTGAGACTACATGACAGGGCTGTACTCTACGCTTCCTTTCATAATATATCCCAGCGTCAACCAGGCCCGAGAGATACAGGCACCTGCAGTGTTGGTCAGGAAATCTGAGCAACACTCTCAGAAACGCATCCATTAAGTGGATGAAACTCGACTGTGTGGTCCCAGTCTTTCCAACTGAGTCCGCAGCAAACTCATCTCTGGGTAGGAGCCGGTCGGGGCAGAAAAAAACCCACATGACTGTGATGGGATTCGAACCCACGACCTCCCAGCCAGGAGTCCGCTACGCTAACCACTTCGCCACAACGGCTGGTTACTACACATATATTAGATATTAGTAGAAGCAGTAGTTTCATTTTACTTTATGATGTATATGTCCATGCTGAGCAGTGTATTATATAAAGTAAATCTAGTGAGAGAGAGAGAGAGGAGAGAGAGACAGAGTGTGTGTACGTGTGTGCAAACGTGTGTGTGAGTGTGTGTGTGTTCATGTGCTCATGCATGTGTATGTATACATGAGTAAGTATATGCATGGATATGCATGGATATGGTATGCATATACATGCATGTGTGCACATTTGCGTGTGTATGTGTGTACGTACCTGCATGTGTGTATGTCTACATGCGTTGATGGTGATATCAATGAGAGGAGTGTATCCACAATAAGTATGATCCAGTGTGTGTTTGCCTGTATACATCAAAAGAACATGTCTGTCTATATACATGAACACAACATGTCTGTATACAATACAATATCTGGACATTAAATGCTTCAGAAAAAGCACAGCATGGCAATTGTTCCATAACATAAAATATCCCTGCAATCATCACCTGCACAGAACAAATATGCCTCTAGGGAATGGGGAGACCTTATGTCCTATTTCATTCCTCGAATGGGGAGACCTTATGTCACATTTCATACTTCCAATGGGGAGACCTTATGTCCTATTTCATTCATCGAATGGGGAGACCTTATGTCACATTTCATTCCTCGAATGGGGACCTTATGTCACATTTCATACTTCCAATGGGGAGACCTTATGTCCTATTTCATTCATCGAATGGGGAGACCTTAAGTCGCATTTCATACTTCCAATGGGGAGACCTTATGTCCTATTTCATACTTCCAATGGGGAGACCTTATGTCACATTTCATACTTCCATGGGGAGAGCTTATGTCACATTTCATACTTCCAATGGGGAGACCTTATGTCCTCTTTCATACTTCAAATGGGGAGATCTTATGTCACATTTCATACTTCCAATGGGAGACCTTATGTCCTATTTCATACTTCCAATGGGGACACCTTATGTCCTATTTCATACTTCCAATGGGGAGATCTTATGTCACATTTCATACTTTTAATGGGGAGACCTTATGTCCTATTTCATACTTCCAATGGGGAGACCTTATGTCCTATTTCATACTTCCAATGGGGAGACCTTATGTCCTATTTCATACTTCCAATGGGGAGACCTTATGTCCTATTTCATGGAGACTTTTTTCTCCTTTCTAGGGCAGGCGGGTGGTGGTGGTGGTGGGGAGGGGGGGGGGGGGGGTGTCTGGATCATTTTTCTTTGACACATTACTACATGTATTCACCCTCCAAACAAGATTCCTTCTAGGTTAACACAACTTCTTAATGATTACACTTCACTTCCTTTTCGGCCTGGTACAAAACGCAAAATCTGATACGGTGTGAAATAAGAGTTACTGACATACAACCTGTGTCTGTGCTTTTTCTTTTGCTGCCTTTTTTCTTTTTTTTTTCCTTCTGCTAGATCGTTAGTCAGTGCATATGTGTGTCTGACTGCCTGATTGTCTGTCCATGTTGCGCAATGGTCTTTGGTCTTGTTCTGCCCAGTTATCAGCGTGCATGATATTTGAACAAAGTTATGAGACCTTCTCTTTATCTAATGTACATGCAGACGTTATACGAGTACTCAACTGGATATCTGTGTGTATGCAATGTACTCATTTATGTTTCTAAATCTGCATTTGCATTTTATATTTCTACATCATTTTTTTGTTTGTTTTAACAAAAAAAGTAAAAACATAAATGTTTCAAAAAAATATTTCTCAGTTTCTAGATTTCAGTTGTGACAGGTCTGGCTATAATACATTTAAGCACAGTCACTAACAAAACCAGGTTGTTCTGTATGACAACCAACAAAATGAGACTGGTACTGTAGTTGCAGCATTGTGCTTTATCCACTTTAATCCAGTAAGTCAAGGACCACCCACTTCTTGCACCCTTAGTAAGGAAAATGTGTGTGTGTGTGTGTGTGTGTGTGTGTGTGTGTGTGTGTGTGTGTGTGTGTGTGTGCGCGCGCGCGTGTGTGCATGTGTGTAGCTTCAGTATGTCCATATAAAATGCGTCCACTTGCATGCATTTGCTTATGCTTGAATTCTACGCAAAAGCTCTGTGAAAGTGCATGCTGTCGCCAATGTAATTTAGCATGCTTCCATTGTGTATATGTGTATTTTATATCTCTCTCTTTTTCTCATTCCCCATTCCCACCTTTTACAAAGTTCCAACTGAAATCTGAATAACTTCCAGTTCAGTAATAATAGTCCCCATCTCTTCTGCAACATTCTTTTGTCATAGACCATTTTCCATAATCTACATTCTAATCTAAGTAAGACTCCTTTCCTATCGAAGACTCAGTTTTTGTTCAATTCGGAACATGTACCACTGGACACCACCCAAGTGACCAAGCAGCAGTGCTGTGTCTCCTCTGGTGGGTTGCCTCACCACAACTTGATGATTACTCCCTAAGGTCTGCAGGTGCTACAGCTGCGATACTAGGATGAACCTACATAGGTTTATGTGTAGAGAAGCCAGAACAAGCTATGTGAGAGTTATCTACCCCTGATGGGGCAGAGGAGAATGTGAGACACACACACACACACACACAGAGGTGCACAGAGAGAGAGAGAGAGAGAGAGACAGAGAAGAGAGAGGGAGAGCAACTGAGAGAGAGAGAGAGAGGAGAGAGAGAGAGAGAGAGAGCGAGAGAGAGAGAGAGAGAGAGAGAGAGCAACTGAAAGAGGAGGAGAGAAAGAGAGAGAGCAACTGAGAGAGAGAGAGAGAGAGAGAGAGAGAGAGAGAGAGAGAGAGAGAGAGAGCAGAGAATAGGATTCACTGTATTACTACATCATTCTGGTGCTAGAGCTAGGTAAGCACTGAAGAAGCATACCCGATGTACACAGGAGACTGCAGGCGCGTTTTGACCAGGTCCAGAGGCTGCAGCAGCAGGGTGGACAGTGAGCCACTGAGTGATCCTGCCAGGAAGGACTTCACTACTGGCGACTGAAACACACACACATGCACACACATTTTGTTTTCAAATT
>JADBJO010000034.1:242500-245000 GCA_016801955.1 Conus betulinus | reverse complement strand
CACCGCAGCCCCCCGGCACCGGCAATCCGCAGGGAGCAGTCAATGTCAAGTCGTCAAGAGGCAACCCACCGGAGGAGACACTGCACTGCTGCCGAGTCACTTCAGTGGTGTTCAGTGGCGCCTGTTCTGACCTAACATACGTAGGACACCACCTACTAAGCCCCATACTGTCGACAATAATTGCTTAGTCGCGGAACCGGCGTGAGTGAGCTCTCCTTCCGGAGGGCGCCACCCGTCCGTCCACAAAGAGCCCCCATGGACTCGCCGACACCGGTGACCCCGACGGAACCAAGCCAACGCCACAGACGTGGAGAGGACATCGAAACTGAGGTCACAATGAGACCAGGGCATGAAGGGCCGCAGAACTTGAGACATTTTTTTATGCTGATCGATGAGAATGAGGATGATTAAGATGATGTTACGGATTTCCATTTCGGTCTGAGACCGCATGACAGGGCTGTACTCTACGTTTCCTTTCATAATATATCCCAGCGTCAACCAGGCCCGAGAGATACAGGCACCTGCAGTGTTGGTCAGGAAATTTGAGCAACACTCGCAGAAACGCATCCATTCGGTGGATGAAACTCGACTGTGTGGTCCCAATCTTCCAACTGAGTCCGCAGCAAACTCAGTCTGGGTAGGAGCTGGTCGAGGCAGAAAAACCCCACATGACTGTGATGGGATTCGAACCCACGACCTCCCAGCCGGGAGTCCGCGACGCTAGCCACTTCGCCACGGCGGCTGGTTCTTAACGATACTTGCCGGAAGGATAGAAAACACCCAGTCAGTATTGCTAGTTTTTTTCAATCTCACACACATGAAGAAACTAATCAGAGTAACACTTTTTTTTAAATTTTTATTTTTGTGTGGATGAAAGTCTTCTTTTCTAGACATTCTCCCGGGCCTGTAATGTGTGTGTGTGTGTGTGTGTGTGTGTGTGTGTGTGTGTGTGTGTGTGTGTGTGTGTGTGTGTGTGTGTGTGTGTGTGTGTGTGTGTGTGTGTGTGTGTGTGTGTATGCGTGTGTGTGTGTGTGTGTGTGTGTGTGTGTGTGTGTGTGTGCGCGCGCGTGTGTGTGTGTGTGTGTGTGTGTGTGTGTGTGTGTGTGTGTGTGTGTGTGCGCGAATCATCGAGCAAAATTTAGCATGTGTGTTTACTTTTCAACTCTACGATATGCAAAGCTGTCATTACAAAATCAGGTAAGATGTATTTCTTCTGATAATTTTTGCCTTTGCAGAAATGGAAATACAGGTTAGGAACACAGATTCAGTCTTTTGCTTTGCATGGATCTGGGCATCTTCATGTAAATAGTATCTCCTGACCAAGGAACACTATAGTATCCATATTATTCGTCCCTCTGGTCTGGTTAATGCGAAAAAAAGATGATCAGCTTCGTTTTGGATTAAGTCGTTGTAAAAATGTTAATCAAAATATTAATTGACCAACAAACATAACAGTCTTCGTGTTTCTTTTGTTTTTTTCAGCATGTATCATAGAAGTAAGTGCGGAGGTCTAACACGCCATACCCGCGTGTAAACTCCCGGTACAGTATCCTCGTCATTGTTGTCATCCTCATCATGACATACAATAAAGCAAAGTTGTCTCCAATTCGGTGGCATCCATGTCCTTGGCCTTGTCCACGAAATATGAACTCCAGCCTTTTCTTTTTCTTTCTTTCTTTCTTTGTGCACAGGCTATACTCCTGCGGACACTGCCTGTATAGACAGGAGTTTTGTGTGTATGACCGTTTTTTATCCTGCCATTAAGGCAGCCATACTCTATCTTCGGGGAAGGTGCATGCTATGTGTAACGTGTCATCCATACCAACAGCCAAACTGGCCTTCTCTTCCGAAAGTTGGTGATGGGATTTTACGTGTGTGCAAGATGTTGTGCGTGCGTTCACACACGGAACCTCGGTTTATAGTCTCATTCGAAGGACTGTGTGGGGAATGGAGTCAGAACCAACGTTAACTCCGAGGGGAAAATCCCCCTGTACCGAAATTCGAACCAGCAGACACAGGATCACGAGTCCGGCGCTCTATCATGAACTCCAGCAAATCGGATGTGTTGCCTAAACCTTTGAGCTGCTCCCACAGTGTCTTTAGATCATGTTTCTTGGGGGGGGGGGGGGGGGGGGGGGGGGGGGGGGGGGGTCTTTGGTACGGCCAGTGATCTCTGTTCCACAGAATATTATGCGTATGCTCGCCCAATTTAGAAGTCCAGCTCAACGGTTACCGCCGACACCAGTAGGGAGCTAAGTATAGTGAGTCAGACTATGGTCACTTATGAGCACCACCAGTGTTTCAGTAGAAGCATAGATGAATGACGTTTGTTGATTTGACGTTGTCAGTTCCGTGCGATTTGTTGTCATTGTTTATTTGAGTGATTTTTGTTCTCTGCCTTTCTGACCGGTTGGTTCATTTATGCATTCGCTGGTTAATTTCAGGGCACATATCCCCCTGCTTCCTGTCTATGTATGCGTGTATGTGCATCCTTTCATCC
>JADBJO010000034.1:232500-240000 GCA_016801955.1 Conus betulinus | reverse complement strand
TCGAACCTGAAGCCACTGAAGTTTTACTTCTTTAATTTTTCGAATTTTTTGAAAATGATTTTCCATTCTACATTTCTTATGAGCCTACTGTCCCAGTTCTGGCAGCAGTTCGGCTTTGTTTCAGTTTTGACCAAATAATCATACAGTAGTTTGGCCCCTCTAGGAACAGACATTACTACATGTAATGTTTTACTGGTTTCGAGCATATTTTCATTTCCACTTACTTGCACTCCACTCCTACGAATGTAATTTTAACTGAGTTTACAATTCCCATATAGGTCACAAGTTTGTGTGAATGCCATACTTTCTCAAAACATGTTTACTGATAAAAACCTCCCATTTTCATCAAGCAAGTTACCAATCTGAAAAACATCTTTTTTCAATCCACGTCCTATAAAAAAGTACATTTTTTGCAATTATAATGTTGTGATTACAAAAAAGTGGTTCTGCAATAATTTCTTCTGGTTTTTCCACTATTATTTTATTTCCTAATTCCTCATATGCTTTAAAGACATCATACCAAAACGTGTTTTTATTTCTATCAAAGTTTATAGTTGCACCTACTTTATTCAAATATGAAATCTTTGAATTTAATAGTTTGACTGTGTGAGTCCACTTATGTTTACTAATTTGTAGCTTCCTAAACCATGTGATTTTTAAGGCATTCATGTATTTCCGTACATCTGGGATCCCTATTCCACCTTGATCAATATTTTTGAATGACACTTTTCTACTTATTTTATCAGTCTTTTTATTCCAAACAAACTGAATATGCTCTTTTGTATGGCATTCACAATTTCATTTGGGGGGTTTGGTAGCAGTAGCCATAGAAACACTATTTTTGACAAAATCAAAGATTTTAGTACTGCAACACGACCAATGGGTGTCAGCTGCCTTTTTGACCATATGTTATAAAGCACTTGTACTTCTCTAAGCTTTTCCTCAAAATGAAAATCACACATTCCTTCAAGTCATTAGTGAACCAGATACCAAGTATTTTGACCGTTCTGGATTCCATTTCATGTCCAAGTGAGGCATGTAATTTATTCTCGAGTTCTTCTTACTACCTAGCCAAATCGCACTACTTTTTTCCATGTTTAATTTCAATCCAGAGACATTTTCGAAACTTTCAATAATTTTTATCGCTTCTTCAAATGATTGCTTGTCCCCTTCCTGCATTAATTCAGTGTCATCTGCATATTGTGAAATTTTGTTCTCCACCCCGGCAATCTTTATGCCTTTAATCTTTTTATTATGTCTATCATAACAGCTAGTATTTCAACACACAAGACAAACAAATAGGGTGAAAGGGGATCACCCTGTCTGCATCCTCTCTGCACTTGAAACCAATTTGTCAAAGAACTATTTACAGAGACTGCAGCCTTAATATTTTTGTAAAACGTCTGAATCCATCGACAAAAAGTCAGGGCCGAAGCTGAATGCTCTGAACACTTTAAACATAAACGACCAACTGAGAGAATCAAAAGCCTTTTCGAAGTCAAGACATATCAACAATCCAGGTTTCTTATAAGATTCCAAGTAATTAATCACATCATATATCAAGCGTATGTTATCCCCAATATACCGATTTTTAATAAATCCCGTCTGATCCTCGTTTATAAGTGCAGGTAATATCAATTTAAGCCGGTTAGCAATGCAAGCTGATCCTATTTTATATACGACATTCAAAAGATAAATTGGTCTCCAGTTTTTAATAAATTCACGTGGTTTATCTCTTTTAGGAATACAAATAATAACCCCTTCTTTTTGTGTAGATCATAGTTCTCCTTTTCGAAATCCCTCATTCAATGACCTGACTACAAATATCCCAATACTTCTCCAAAAGAATTTGAAAAATTCAACACTAAACCCATCACTGCCAGGGCTTTTCTTGTTACTCATACTTTTTAATGCAAAACCCGCATCTTCAAATGAAATTTCAACTTCAAGTGTGTTTAACTCCTGTTCAGACAAACTTGGCAGTTCATTAACTATCTCTGAAATAGGAATATCATATACCTCTCTTTCTGCATACAAATTTTGGTAGAAATCACTCACTTCTTTAGCTATTTCTTTTCTGTCCTTAATTTCTGCACCGTTCTTATTAATTTTTAACATTTGCTTACTGACATAGTTTCTTTTTTTCAAGAGAACAAAAATAATTAGTAATCTTTTCTCCTTCCACAATCCACCTTGTACGCGAACGAAGTAGGACTCCCTCCATCTTTTTTTCTCTCAGTGAAATCAGTTCTATTTTATTATTTTCCAGATTGACTTTTTCTATGTCTGTTAAATTTGTTTTTCTTTCTAAGTTACAAATTTGTCCCTCTAACTTTTTTTTCTCTCATTATTTTCTCTTTTTTTCATTGTAGCATAAGAAATAGTTTTTGCTCTAATTTTTATGAGCATAATGTCCAAAAGCAGCTGATCACTAATAACAAATTGCATTTCTTCTTTGGGTATCTGATCAATATGATCTCGTAAATATGGAAGTACAGCGTATTCTTCTAAAACTTCTCTAATCTGAGCATTTGCTTCGTCAACATAGCGTTTATCTTTTAACAATGAACAATTAAATTTCCATAAGGTAAACCTCTTCTCCTCAGTTTTGGGTCCAAATATTGGTGGACACTGCTGCGTAAACAGCATCCCGAAAGTTCTTCTTCTTTTACTTCATATCATCATCATCATCATCATCATCTTCATCTTCATCTTCATCTTCTTCTTCTCCTTTTTCATCATCATCATCATCATCTTCATCATCATCTTCATCTTCTTCTTCTTCTTTTTCATCATCATCATCATCATCATCATCATCATCATCATCATCATCATCATCTTCTCTTCTTCTTCTTCTTCTTCTTCTCCTTCTTCTTCTTCTTCTTCTTCAACATCAACATCATCATCATCATCATCATCATCTTCTTCTTCTTCTTCTTCTTCTTCTTCTTCTTCTTCTCTTCTTCCTTCTATTACCATTATTATTATTATTGTTACCATTTTGACTACTTTTATTGTTTTATTCATTTATGTATTTATTCGTTCATTTATTTATCCATTTCTTATCTATTTACTTGCACGTACAGCAGAGTGCATACACTGTCAGACAGAACCCCTCGTCAAAGCTTGCAACACCCCGGTTGGATTTCAATATGCAGTTGAGATTTAGGTCGACTTCCCGGATGAATTTTACGTCAGCCTGGTCAGGTTACATGTATATCTGATACTTTGTATAAGGCTAATAATCAATCACAGAAAGTTTACTACATGCATAAGGCTGCCCATGCTCTTCATCTACGTAGTCAGTTTCTGAAGAAATACACTATACTTAAAAACAATAACAACAACAACAACAACAACAACAACAACAACAACAACAACACCTCAACAACATCTGTGTCATGTGACTGAGTCGGATTTACGGCCGTTTACGTTAAGGTTATTGCTACTCTGTCCGTCTGTCCCAGGCCAACTGTGGAGAAAAAGTCTCTCAGTGGCTGAAAGGACTGACCCACTGAGCACCATGAAAGCTCTCTGTTGACAGCAGAAAAGACCGCAACCCGGGATCCTCTTCAGAGGGCAGAAAGATCGAGTCTGTGGCGAAAGCGTAACTCTGGAGTCGTGCTGTTTTCACCTATCAGCTGAACAGCAACGAATGAAGCCGGAGGATGCACGTAATGCTTGAAAGTGACATCTTCCGCTGGTGGGATCTCCAGTTATGAAATATGGGCTGGTGCATCCATTGGGACGCTTCCATGGAGGTTTTGTTGTGTTGCGTCCAGTGGCCATTACGCAAGAGCGTCGGCCAGGGAATAGTTTTATCTCTTGTCGTCTTGATGGAACGCCCTATGTGTGCCTGCAACCTGTGTCAACACAGCGCAGGCTTCTAAGGGTGGTGCAGAGTTGCTCCCAGGTGGTTGGTTCAGCAGTTTAGGAGTTAGGACAGTACTTCTCTGGGTCCCACCGGCACCAGCGGGTGTATCGTTTTTTTGTTTGTTTGTTTGTTTTGTTTTGTTTTGTTTTTCATTATTGTTATTCTTTCACAGACACATACGTCTGAGGACACCGCACCACTGCCTAGCGTACAGGTTTATTTTATGAATAATGAAATAAAATCACTGACACAAAAAGAAGAATCAATGACGCGAGTCGGAGGGTGTGATCTCAAGTAATCTAAGCTTAGTTGCATATGCAGCGCTTCTAATGGAAAGCACGGCGCAAAAGCCCTGAGCAGCATTGCAGGACATAAAAAGATTGACAGAGATGATCGCCTGGTCCTTTACACCACACCGTCTAAAACTTGGACATATGCGTAAACACGCTCACTGGAATACATTCTTTCGTAACAAACAAATTACCTGCTCGTGTTTTCTACCACAATACTGTAGTTTTTACACTGTAACTAACATAGTTAACTCATAGTTATGATATCATATCTCTGATTTCCGGCCCCTCCCGAAGTGGAACCAAGCTGCATCTTGTACCTGACTCCCAACAAAATTTTCAAGTAAACACCCAAGACACGAACTGTGTTCGGGTTCATGTTTGCACGAGTGTGTAAACACAACAATTACCACCCTCTAGGTTTTCATGCCCCTCCCCCCACCCCCACCCCCACCCTCGTCCATAGAATATGCCAATTAATGTGCTTATTCTTTTTTTTTTTTTTTTCTTTTCCCATCGGCTTTCTCCTTACCTTCAGTAAATTACGTCTGTCAGCATCAGAAAGGACAGCGGCACAACAGGAACCGATCTCTGTCGAGAAATCAATCTTACAACTGATGAGCCACAAGGTCGTGGTCGAACTTCAGTTGCATCCAGTTCATTTCCAGCCACATCGATGCTTTTGGGGGCACCCACTATTGAGTACCTCCAACTGTCCAGCTGCTACACCGGTCACTGAGATCAAAGAAAAGAAAAAGATAAAAATGGAGACAAACACAAAACTTCAGATTAAACCTATTCTTACTCCACAGTTTCCTGGAGACCAAGAAACTCTTCAAACTCAGTGAGATTTATAGGAAAGAAACACGTATCGCTTCTTTTTTCTCTCTACCAAGCAAAAAATACAACATTTATGCAACTGCTAGATTTGTCACGTGAGAATTCAGTAGCACGTGAGGTTATCCGACTGGAACCAACACAATGGTGGGTTCTCACAGTCCGCTATTTTATACCACACTGGCGGTCGTGGATTATGTGTCACGCGCTGCGACAGACCACGGAAACAAAATCTGAGAGATAGAGACGACAGTGATCATTTACTTCTGTGGGTCACAGGCACCGGGTATTTTTGTTAAATGAGCAGACGGTGGACTCTCTCTCTCTCTCTCTCTCCTCTCTCTCTCTCTCTCTCTGTGTGTGTGTGTGTGTGTGTGTGTTTTGCATCTATAGTATTGACTGTGGCATGAGGGTGTTACAATACGTCCAAGAAAGAAAAAGAAGAAGAAGAAGGAACTTCCAATCTCGCTTCCAAACTTTGACCTCATAAAAGTAAATCAATAAATACGGCGGAGTTAAAATCGTAATCTTGTTTTCTAATCTGGCAGCTTCCTACGTACAAAACACACACACACACACACACACACACACACACACACACACACACACACACACACACACACACACACACACACACAAACTGCCACGATCTTCTTGTAAGTTGCTGGGATGTTTGTTGAATATCACCAATGTTTATCGGAACTAATTCAAGGCACACAGAACTAGAACAAAGAAGGACCCCTTCCTCCATTGATCCTCCATCCCCCTCCTCCAGGACAAAAAAAAAAAAGGACGTTGTATCTTTGCCCATATATCGCCAAACACCTGCGCCCATCATCAACAACAGAAGATGTGTACAAACACAAATCAAACATTCATTCTAGAATGCGTAGAGGGGGGGGGGGGGGGGGGGGGGGGGGGGGGGGGGGGAACGGTGTTGTTGCAAACACCTTTTTTTTTTAGGGTTGAAGATCCGCTAATAGCCTGATGGTCGTAGCGACACTGTGCTGTTCGAGATTTTTCGTGTTTAGTGCACGGCATTATGGAAGACGGAGCCCATTCCTTTTCCTTCAGCCGCCTTCGTCTTCCCTTAACTGAATCCACTACTCCTTTACTGCTGGGTGGACAGAGAGTGTTTCCAGCCGTAAGCATCCAACCCCACCAGAGGTTCGAACCCATGACTGCCAGCTACACCAACGAGCTCCTTAACCACTCGACTTAGAGAGTTTAGAGTTATTTGCAGGTTGTTTTCGGGATGGAAGCAGAAGTTACCTTTGGGCTTTATTATTTGCTGCTAATTATGCCCCATTTCATCTAACTGGCATTCATATTCATCATATTTCTTTTTTTTCATCATATTTCTATTTCAGTCTATTCGTTTGTGCTACAGTCATTGACAATCTTCAGCATCAAATGGTACCGCTGTGTTCTGAATAAAAGTTGTGTATGCTGAGATTTTATGCGGTTACTTCCCTTGGCGGGAAATCCTCGTGATACGATCGCAGAACTTGTAGAATGATCTCTTTTTCTCCGCGAACCTTGAGTCATTAGGATACAAAACATCAACACCCCACTCGGACTGCAATATACCTAACTAAAAAAAATCCTGCCATTAAGACAAAGAAAAAGGCAATTAAGATCTCCTGGGCCTAACAGCTTCGTGAACTAAAGTAGAAGGAAACTCAAGAGAGACTTGACAGCAGGTCTTCAGAGAAGAAACCTCCACAGCCAAATTAATGTTTTGGTTCTGAACATCTTACACTCTAAACACACACACATACAAACACACACACACACACACATGGGCCCATACCCACACATCATACACATACGTAAACATTCACTACACACACATAAAAAAAACAAACCAAAAACAAAACAAAACAAAACCAAACCATGATAGGTAGGCACTCAAGGTCTGACCCGCGCGTTTGGCTAATGCGTAGGTCAGACATCCGCTGAGTCGTAGCCACAAGACCCTTTTCTTCAGTTGTCTCATCTTAGTTGTTGATTCATTTATCCATCAGCTTCAAATCATGCATAGTGTGTGGGTCTCAAAACTTAGCGGATGTGGTGTAGCGTTTATGGACTAGTCCGCACGCAGTGATGCCCTCCTTGATGAAACTGAAACTGAATACACTCTAAGGAAATCAAGCTGCGTCCAGGCTGTCCATGTCTGCTAGATTTCTTCTACCGTCTGAATATTTTCTGGCACAACCGGGATTTCAAACAACTTTCTGAACTGATGGGCGTTTCTAGCCGTTGCCTGTATAGACGGGTGTCTTGCCCACTTCGCCGTCGACACCTGTTCTACGTTGGGAAATATAAACGTTTTGAAGATCAATGTTGTTCCCCATTGACCACATCCAACGGGAACTTTAAAAGTTTTACTCAACCAAGAAACGTGCTGGCTTACGGTAATACATTCTCTGGTCCAATGCTCAGGGAACAGTGTGACCTAGGGTCAGGGAGGAATCGTGATTAGGCATGGGCACTGGA
>JADBJO010000034.1:212500-217500 GCA_016801955.1 Conus betulinus | reverse complement strand
TCAAAGGGAGTCACTGTTCTTTTTAACCACCTTGTTGCCCAACTCAAAGGGAGTCACTGTTCTTTTCACCACCTTGCTGCCCAACTCAAAGGGGCTGTAATCCGTTAGCCACATCTTTTTCTAAGACACAACGCGTTCTGGACGGTATCAGGCTCAGGGAAATTGGATTGAGTCTGGAACTGAAATGGACCTGACTTCTTGTTGTTCTTGTTCTTGTTCTTCTTGTTCATACTCTTGCTGTTGTTGTTGTTGTTGATGGTGGTGGTGGTGGTGGTGGTGGTGGTGGTGGTGGTGTCGATGTTGTTGTTGTTGTTGGTGTTATTGTTGTTGCTCTTTTTGTTTGTTGTTGTTCCTCTTCTTCTTCTTCTTGAGGGACTTGACTTCTTCTTCTTCTTGTTCTTCTAGTTCTTGCTCTTTTTGTTCTTCTTNGAGAGAGAGAGAGAGAGAGAGGGCACTCAAAGTGCCCTTATTATCCGAGCCACGGCTGTCATTTAATGTCAGTCGAACTGTCACTTTGGGGTTTTAAGCATGATTTTATGATTCATCAGCACACACGAGACAACCGTATGGTTTGCACCTCTTCTGCCCCTTCTCTCTCCCCCCCCCCCCCCCCCCCCCCCCCACCCCCCCCGCTTCCAGTTCAAGGATACTGTATATTAATCTCTGGAATATCGGGAAGGGACCGGAAATGGGGTGTTGGGGTAGTGGTGGGCGAGTATTCTGTTTTTTTCCTTCCCCCTGGCTTCTATCATAGCATAGGAAGTCACGATTGATCTAATCGGTCACCAGAAACAATACTGCCTCAGAAAGGGCGAACTATACCTACACCCTTTTCTTCTTTTTGTGTTTATTTCGTTGTTTGTTTTTGTGTGTCTTGAAGAAATGCTTCCTTTTCTCTCTTGACTTTTTACTTTTTCTTTGACCATTCTTTCTGTTCTTTTCTTTTCTTTCTTGTGTGTTTGGTTTGGTTTTTGAACGCTTTGGCCGTTTTTTTTTTTCGGGTTTCGGATTTATGCGGGGGTGGGATGGGGGGTGGTATAAACAAATTTTGTGATGGGGAGAGAGAGAGAGAGAGAGAGAGAGAGAGAGAGAGAGAGAGAGAGAGAGAGAGAGAGAGAGAGAGAGACAGACAGACAGACAGACAGACACAGACACAGACACAGACAGAAAGACAGACAAACAGAGAGACAGAGAGAGAACAGCTGTCATCTAATTTTCGTGCTCACCCAAGTCTCGTCTGTTACAAAACAATGAAAATCATTCCCCATTTCCAGAAGCAGTCACCTATTTTTCCTTCCCCCCACTCACCACTTCCTTCCTTCACCCCCCTCCCTCTCTCTCTCTCTCTCTCTCTCTCTTCCTCCCACTTCACCTCCAGCCTAGGCTCGTTTCCTCCATCACCCCTCCCCTTCCCCTTCCTCCACTGTACTGTCCTCGCTGCATTCCTTTCCCACCCTTCCGAATTCTTCTTTTGAGTTTTTAAACCCACCCCTCCTCCCCCTTCTCATTCTCTGTTTTTTTCATTTTCGGACCACCACCATTCCTGCTCCTACCCCCCTTCCCCCCCCCCCCCCCCCCCCCCCCACCCCCCACCCCCCTTCCAATTGGAAAAAGCCAGGGTCCACTGAGAAGTGGGTATTGAATTGTCTGTCAGTCTGTTTTGAAGGGAGTCACTGTTTCTTTTCACCACCTTGCTGCCCAAAGGGAGTCACTCAAACCGTGGCCCAACTCAAAGGGATCACTGTTCTTTTTTACCACCTTGTTGCCCAACAAGGGAGTCAAAGGGAGTCACTGTTCTTTTTACCAAATCAAAGGGGTTGTTCTTTTTACCACCTTGCTGCCCAATCAAAGGGAGTCACTGTTCTTTTTACCACCACGTGTTGTCCAAACTCAAAGGGAGTCACTGTTCTTTTTACCTTGCGACCACCTGGGAGTTGTTCTCAAACTCAAAGGGAGTCACTGTTCTTTTTACCACCTTGCTGCCCAACTCAAAGGGAGTCACTGTTCTTTTTACCACCGTGTTGCCCAACTCAAAGGGGCTGTCATCTGTTTTTTACCACCTTTTCGAAGACCACGCGTTCTGGGGTATCAGGGCTCTTTTTAAATTGGATTGAGTCTGGAACTGAAATGGGAGTCTTCTTGTTGTCTTTGTTACCACTCTTCTTGCCCATACTCAAAGGGAGTCCACTGTTCTTTTCAACCACCTTGCTGCCCAACTCAAAGTGGGCTGTAATCCGTTAGCCACATCTTTTCTAAGACACACGCGTTCTGGACGGTATCAGGGCTCAGGGAAATTGGATTGAGTCTGGAACTGAAATGGACCTGACTTCTTGTTGTTCTTGTTCTTGTTCTTCTTGTTCCTACTCTTGCTGTTGTTGTTGTTGTTGATTGTGGGTGGTGGTGGTGGGTGGTGGTGTTGGTGTGGTGGTGTTGTCGATGTTGTTGTTGTTGGTGTTATTGTTGTTGCTCTTTTTTGTTGTTGTTGTCTTTCTTCTTCTTCTTGTTCTTTCTCTTTCTTGCTTCTTTCTGTTCTTCTTGTTCTTTGCTCTTTTTTGTTCTTCTTGTTCATACTCTTTGCTGTTGTTGTTGTTGTTGTTGGTTGTTTGTTGTTGTTGTTGTTGTTCTTCTTCTTCTGTCTTCTTTGTTCTTCTTCTTCTTCTTCTCTTCTTCTTCTTCTTCTTCTGTCTGTCTGTCTGTCTCTGTCTCCCCCTGTCTGTCTCTGTCTCTGTCTCTATCTCTATCTCTTGTCTCTGTCTCTGTCTGTCTGTCTGTCTGTCTGTCTCTCTCTCCTCTCTCTCCTCTCTCTCTCTCTCTTTCTTTCCACACTCCCCCACCCCTAGATTCTCGATCAAAGGTGGACAAGATCGTGAGAAAAAATCCCTCTCTCTCTCTCTCCGGACGCTCTCTCTCTCTCTCTCTCTCTCTCCTCTCTCTCTCTCTCTCTCTCCTCTCTCTCTCTCTCTCTCTCTCTCTCTCTCTCGACCCCCCAGATTCTGGATCAAGTTTTGAGCGAGATCGTGAGAAAAAGGTCACTGCTTTGTCATTGAAGAATCGTTCCCGGTGTTGCTCATTGTTGCTCAGTGGTCTATTTTTCTCCGTATACTACTATTGGACATTGGAATCACTTTCTGGTCATGATGTCATCCAATTCTTGATCAATTCCCTACCACATTGCTGGGTTCTTCAAAATGAACGTACTGGCATTGACAGGTTTATGTCTCTTACTTAACTACGGGACAAAAAAAAAATCGTACGGAGCAAAAACACTAGCTGCCATTTCTGTTCTTTGCGTGTCAAGCAGACATTCTAAAAGTGAGGAATAATAGCTGATCCTCAGAAACATCGATCCCTCGTTGGGGGAGAAAAAAAAATAAAAAAAAAGGAGGAGAATGGAGAAAGGGGGATGGGGAGGGTGGAAAGAGGACAATTAGACATGCGAGGGGAGAGGGGGGCAGGAAGAGGGAAGGGGGAGAGGGAGGATAGAAAGGGGGAAGACGAGGAGGAGGGGAGGGAGAGGCAGGGGCAGAAAGGAAAAGGGTGTGGTGGAAGGGGGAGGAGGTTTTACTTCTGTACGAATAGTCCCGAGGTGTGAAGTAGCGTAGTTGTGCCGTGTGTGTGTGTGTGTGTGTGTGTGTGTGTGTGTGTGTGTGTGTGTGTGTGGTGTGTGTGTGTGTAGGGGGAGGGGGGGGAAACTATGGCGGCTAAGATCAGGATTGATTGATTGTTTGATTGATTGCTGTCTGGAGTTGGGCGGTTTAGTTTGTCGGCAAAGTCGCGGCAAAATGCGAACCTGTATCTCGTCCATCTGGATCAGGACTGAGCCGTGAAAGTAAGAAAGGAAGCAAGCAAGCAAGAAAGAATGAATGAATGACAGAAAAAGGCGCAAACAAACGAAAGAAATAAAAAACGAAAGGAAAAAGAAAGAAAAAAAAAATGTCACCCAATATTTAGACCTAATCGTCATCTGCTTTGTATATCTGTCTGTCTGTCCGTCCGTCTCTCTCTCTCCTCTCTCCTCTCTCTCTCTCTCTCTCCTCTCTCTCTCTCTCTCCTCTCTCTCTCTCTCTCTCTCTCTCGCCTCTCTCTCTCTCTCTCTCTCTCCTCTCCCTCCCCCTCTCTCTCTCTCTCTCTCTCTCTCCTCTCCCTCCCCACCTCCCACACTCTCACTCTCTCTCTCTACACACACACACACACACAACACACACACACACACACACACACACACACACACACACACCACACAACACACACATATATATATATATATATAATATATATATATATATATATATATATGTATATATATGAGGAAAATGGTGAGATTTTACAGAAAAAGATCTCTGAAAATCTTCAATCACGGGTTAACTGTTCATACCTTTAAATCAGATTCATTCAGGCTTGATCATGTCAGTTCATTAAGTTTGAACAGCAGACCCGATATTCACGGAAATCTAAGGAGGATTCATTCTGTGATCGCTTAAGGACCACGCATTGTTTGCTGTAAGTCCATGCTATTGCAAGGCGACGACATACATACAAACAAACAAACAAACACACACACACACAAACCCATGTGATTTTCTGGCTGCTATCAGTGCAGCATCGTCCTGTCCATGTGAAGCCGCCTGGGGTTCAGAACGTCTCATGAAGACAAGTGTGTTTGTCAATTCATTGTCAGTTTTGTATTGTATGTTAATACAATCAGCGTGATTTTCCGCCATGTTGTGCGTGTTTGTTTGTAGTTTGTCTTGTTTTCAGTAACACTGCAGTCTGTTTTAGTGTCTTATGTTAATGCAGGAGAGAGAGGGGGGGGGGGGGGAGGGGTTTAGAGGAGAGAGAGAGAGAGAGAGAGAGAGGGTGAGAGACACAGACAGAGGCGGAGAGAGAGAGGGGGGAGAGAGGGGGAGAGAGGGGGGGGGGGGGGGGAGAGAGGGAGGGAGTGTGTGTGTGTGTGTGTGTGTGTGTGTGTGTGTGTGAGAGAGAGAGAGAGAGAGAGAGAG
>JADBJO010000034.1:125000-185000 GCA_016801955.1 Conus betulinus | reverse complement strand
GTTTGTTGTTGTTACTTTATTTTTTTATTTATTTGCCCTTCTAGCCATTGATTATATGGGTCATGGTTCAAGAGGACAAGGTTTGCTTTATTTTTACTGTGTGCAGTTGTCACCGAACTTATGATTCAGGTGGTCAACGTTCAACATAACAAGTGTTTTTTCTTTTTTTTTTTTTTTTCTTTTCTTTTTTTTTTTTTGTTTTGTTTTGTTTTGTTTTGTTTTTTTGTTTTTGTACTCCGCATGCATTTGCTAATCGAAGCTGTAATTCCGCTGGCCAAGGCTTAAGCTGACAAGGTCTGTGTTGTCTTCACTGTGTGAGCAGCTGGTGCCAGAACCCATGACAGAACGCGGCACTGCAGCCACCTCCAGTCTCACCTAGCGCCCCTGGCCAAGGGCACCGAACCCAACTCGGCCCTGTCCCTGCAGACCAAGCCCTACCGGCCCCCACCACCCCCCGCCGTCCACGCTGCCCACCCCCAAGCCCTCCCAAGACCCCGGACCACTCCAGACTCTCCACGCCGGCCGCTCCGCAACGTCCTCCGTCAAGAGCCGGGGAAAGTCCTCGGGGTGCTCCCAGGACCGTCACCATGGCGGCGACAGAAGCCTGTCCGGGGTGAGCCCCCAGCGTCTGCACACGGCCAAGAGCTTTGCTGAGGGTCAGCTGGAGGACCTCAACAGCAGCAAGCTGTCCACGTGGGACACCGTGGCCTTCACTGTGTCTCCTTACGTGGCTGCTGAGCACGTGACGTTCCCGGATGTCCTGACCCACAGTGAGGACCTCAACGACCTCAGTGAGCTCCCCAGACCTAAACGTATCCTGCCCAGACGTGACCTCCCTTGGGTCTTCGGTTTCAAGGTCAAGAAAGAGATGATGAAGCTTTGTCCAAGATCATGGCTAGCAAACCCAATGCCGGCAATTCCGTCACGCCTGCCGGATCTACGTTGTGACCTGTGCTGACACACACACACACACACACACTGTTCATGTGCATGGTGTGTCACGGTCAGGCTTGGCATGAACTAACTGATCTGACTTCAGCTGGATTTTTCAGCCTGACACAGGATAGTGATCTTTGGGCCTGAATGCAGCTGTGCATGTTATCCTTGCAGGACCTCTGACCGCTCAGAGACAGGCTTTGGTCTGGAATCCTCATGACTGCCGATGGACCTTTACCGTGCAGAAAAAAAAGAAAAAAAAAACGATTGATCATTGCCCAACAGTGCGCGCAAGGGAGTGGAGTGGGAGATGGACGTGTGGGAGGTTAGGACGTGGAGAGGGGGGGGGGGGGGGGGGGGGGGGGGGGGGGGGGGGGGGGGGGGGGGGGGGGGGGGTGGGGGGGGGGGGGGGGGGGGGGGGGGGGGGGGGGGGGGGGGGGGGGGAGAGTGGAAGGAATGCCTACAGTACCCACGGAAGGGATTGGCCGGGGAGGGAATGGGGAAGGAGTGGAGGTTGGGGGTGGGGTAAGATCAGATTCTGTATGATAAGTTTAATAAGCAAGGCAAATACTTGTGTACATAAATGATACATTGTACAGAAACGTTCGTGTTGGCTGCACGTTCGTGTTGGCTGCACATTGGGCTCCTACCTGTACAAACAAGGCATCATTCCGGAAATGAGCCTTGGATTAACATATCTGTCTGTACTTGAAAAAAAAATGATATAGTTGATAATATAATTATTATAATCATTACACCTTCGTGGGAGAACTGACCTGATCACGGGGGAGGTGTGTGTGCGTGTGTGTGTGTGTGTGTGTGTGTGTGTGTGTGTGTGTGTGTGTGTGTGTGTGTGAGTGAGAGAGAGAGAGAGAGAGAGAGAGAGAGAGAGAGAGGAGAGAGAGAGAGAGAGAGAGAGAGAGAATTCGTTAAAAAAATTCCAGTCAGTTGAATTCAGTGCATGTTACTATGTCATAGGATTAAAAATGACGTTCTCCATACAGCGCTATGTTGTGAGGTTACGAAGACATTCTCCATACAGCGTTATGTTGTGAGGTTACAAATGACGTTCTCCATACAGCGCTATGTTGTGAGGTTACAAATGACGTTCACCATACAACGCTATGTTGTGAGGTGACAAATGACTTTCTCCATACAGCGTTATGTTGTGAGGTGACAAATAACGTTCTCCATACAGCGCTATGTTGTGAGGTGACAAATGACGTTCTCCATACAGCGCTATGCTGTGAGGTTATAAATGGCGTTCTCCATACAGCGCTATTTGTTGTGAGGTTACATTATGTTGTGAGGTTATAAATGACGTTCTCCATACGACGCTATTTTTTGAGGTTACATTATGTTGTGAGGTTACAAATGACGTTTTCCATACAGCGCTATGTTGTGAGGTTACAAATGACGTTCTCCATACGGCGCTATGTCGTGAGGTTACATTATGTTGTGAGGTTACAAATGACGTTCTCCATACAGCGCTATGTTGTGAGGTTACATTATGTTGTGAGGTTACAAATGACGTTCTCCATACAACGCTATGTTGTGAGGTTACAAATGACGTTCTCCATACAGCGCTATGTTGTGAGGTTACGAAGACATTCTCCATACAGCGCTATGTTGTGAGGTTTACAAATGACATTCTCCATACAGCGCTATGTTGTGAGGTTACATTATGCTGTGAGGTTACAAATGACGTTCTCCATATACAGCGCTATGTCGTGAGGTTACAAATGACGTTCTCCATACAGCGCTATGTTGTGAGGTTTACATTATGTTGTGAGATTACAAATGACATTCTCCATACAGCGCTATGTTGTGAGGTTACATTATGTGAGAGGTTATAAATGACGTTCTCCATACAACGCTATGTTGTGAGTTACATTATGTATGTTGAGAGGTTACTAATGACGTTCTCCATACAGCGCTATGTTGTGAGGTTACAAATGACGTTCTCCATACAGCGCTATGTTGTGAGGTTACATTATGTTGTGAGGTTACAAATGACGTTCTCCATACAACGCTATGTTGTGAGGTTTACAAATGACGTTCTCCATACAGCGATATGTTGTGAGGTTACATTATGTTGTGAGGTTACAAATGACGTTCTCCATACAGCGCTATGTTGTGAGGTTACAAAGACGTTCTCCTTACAGCACTATGATGTGAGGTTATAAATGGCGTTCTCCATACAGCGCTATGTTGTGAGGTTTACATTATGTTGTGAGGTTACAAATGACAAATGACGTTACAAATGACGTCTCCATACAGCGATATGTTGTGAGGTGACAAATGACGTTCTCCATACAGCACTATGTTGTGAGGTTACAGATGACGTTCTCCATACAGCGCTATGTTGTGAGGTTACAAATGACGTTCTACATGGAAGTTGCATCCGCTTAGGAGGACCATACGGCCATCAGCTCCGTAGACATGCGGTCTACCATTTGACTACTGGCCCCTCTTAAGAGGACCTTACGCTCCTCCTCTCATTATATATCCCACAACTGGGTCTCATTTTCTTGCCGGACAAATGCACGACCACACGCGGTACGTGTCACTGTCCAGTCTGGCCACCTTTGACAACACTAACACCCATCCAATGCCCCCCGAGTTCACCTGATGTTAATCCCATGAAGCATGTGGGATGCTTGGAAGACTCATCCAAAACAGGGCTGGCGCCACCCACAACATTGCGTGGGCTTGCAGACGTTTCCCAAGAGCGGTCGGCAGCCATTCCCTCCATCACCATCAACAGCTGTACCCAGTCCCTGCCCAGAAGATGCCAGGCCGTTAGGGATGGCACAGGGGTGATGGGACATATGCTGATGAATTTGAGAACCTCTGCCGTTGTTCTGAGGTGTTTTGTTGTTATTGTTAAGGGAAGTTTATACTTCCGATTTCTGCTAAACACACAATCGTTTTGTTTGTTTACTTTATATAACATTGTTGAAATTAAAATCCCATAGCACAAAATGTGTGTGTGTGTGTGTGTGTGTGTGTGTGTGTGTGTGTGTGTGTGTGTGTGTGTGAATACCTACATAACTTTTACAGCTTGACAGCTGATCTGTTGATATCCACAACCTTCGCCGTGCGTCGGCTAAAATTTTGCTCGTCATATGTGGCCTAGTGGGTTTTCAGGGAACCCATGCTTTCTGTGAAGGAACAAAGCCTTGCGGTACATCGTGGGTCTCCAAGGACCTACATTTCGTTCCTGAAGAAATGAAGTCTTGGTTTTGTTTTTAATTTACTCCATTTCTTGACAAAAACATTTTTTTTTTTTTTTTTTTTTTTTAATAAATGCGGAGCCATTCTTTATCGACAAAGGTGTAAGATTTTTGTGGAGATAGCTCAAAAACTGACTCGGTTATCTTGTTAAATCAGAACTGTGGGTCATTTCACACCCATGACCTACGGAGGTTAAGGCTAATGTGACTAGGCTCTCCCAAGGGCATTCCGTCATTTTGTTCAGTAACGGTTGTGATTACGTCCGCGTTATTACTTAAGGGATGCACGTGAAAACAGATGACAGTAACTGTTACAATCTTTTAGTTCTTGCATTTCCCTTGTATGGGGTGGTCTGGAATGAAGTGTCATGTTGATATATTTCGTCTCCATCCACTTTGAAAGTTTGCTGATGCGTTTTTATTGCGTGCAAGAGTAGGTCAGGTTTTCCTTTTTTTTAAAATTTAAACACAAGGATGTTTTCAGTTCCAAGTGTACGCTCTTTCGTAATCATACAAATTTGAGATCTTTACAGGCCATTAATTTGCCCCTTGCGGTCGGCTGGCCAATACATAACGTAAACTGAACCTCACCACCTCGGTTCCTTCTTCTCTTCTGCCCAGCAGGACTCTACATGCATGTTCAGCCGTGTTCACACAGTCGCTCGCTCTTAAATGGAACAACAACGTCGTGGAGGAGCAGGGTCGGGGTGGGGTGGGACTAAAGACAAGACGAACAATTTCTTTTCGCTTTTAGAAAATGACCTAGCAAAAAAAAAAAAAAAAAAAAAAAAAAAAAAAAAAAAAAAGGAGGAAGGTGGCATGGGGCAAGGCCAAACCATATTGTTTTATCTCTTCAGTTTAAATGATTACAAAGATAAGCAGAAATGAAATAATGACCTGGATATTGCTGAATGATCCAAATTCGTCTTACTTATACTCAAAAATGTCACACGAAATGTTTTGATATCGACGTCACAGGTGTCTTTCCACGGACATTGCGAGTTTCCGTTTAGGGTGTGGGATGGAGGGTGGGGGCAAGGCCAAACCATTTTATTTCATCATCAGTTTCAATGGTTATAAGGTAAGCAGAAACAGAAGGATGACCTGGATATTGCCGAGAGCCATATTTGGTCTACTTACACTAAAACACGTCACGAAATGCCGTTTTGATACCGAGTTCACAAGTGACTGCCCGTTACACGTTGCAGCTGATTAGCCCCCCCCCCCCCCCCCCCCGAACGTTTTACAATCGGCTTTTAATCGGCTTAATGTATTTTCTTGAGTGGGAAATGGCATTGGATTGCTCAGGATTTGTGCCACGCTTCGGTCTATATTGCTGTTATTCGGGTCACTCAGAAAACATTAACATGTATCTGCAAGTATAAAATCACTGTGATCAACGGTGAATTCTAGCTTCATGATTTCATATCCAAAGGTGACCTGTGACAATTCTTTCTTGCTTCATGAGCTCTCAAACCATAGCGATTAATCTCAATATGTTTTCACACTGCTCATGCACTTAAGAAAAATTGTGTTCATAAACACAAAATGCGGCTTTGTTCATACAAGGAGATTGAAAATGGGGCTTCCTTGACTTCAAGGACACAAAGAGGAGCTGTAGAGGTTTTGGTAACTTGGAGCATGCACCTGTATGTAAGTTTCAACAATAAACAGCAATTTTCTAGACTTGGTTGAATTATATAATATTCAAGTAACATCTGCTTTGGACGAGAAACAATCATCCATGAATAGATGAGGTGTACCTACATCAGTCAACTTTCCAGTGAACTCGAGTACGTGAACTGAGAAAAGCTGCTGGACGACATTGTCATATTATCACTTCCCACACATTTGTATTGTCATGTAATGCGGAGCGATATTTCGTATGCTACGCGATTACATGAAACAGTACAGATTAAGAAAAAGATTATTGATTCGTGCGTTACACTATAGGTTTAGTCGTGTGACACAAGGGAGCGTACTGGCTGAACGTGGCCCAGAGTTTGAGAGTGAAATTTTTAACACTGTTCACGCGATTTGAATATAAACAGGCGTTGACCCTGTATCGGTGCGCACTCTGAGAATGGAACAGACGATTTAGATGAAGAAGAGGCTGACTGTGCCCATTAATAAAGGCAGAGGCCTAACACATACAGAAGTATGTGAATTGTAGTTGAATGACCGGTACTCAAGCCGTAAGTATCTAATTTTATATTGTGAGAATCTAGATGATTCTCCATTTTGTTTTCAACGGTTTTTTTGTCGGAACCGAAACTATGTTTGAAAAATTGAAGAGTTCAAAAATGTTAAAGTGTAACATGACTGCTAACTGGCTGGCAGTGTTTTGAACTCGTGTTTATCCGGTTTGTTATAGCTGGGCCGACTCCCCGTGCGGTAGAGGAAAGAAGAGACTGGAGATCGGGCACTAAGGTGGATGGCCGGGGGCTGCGCGCGTTCCCGGGCCAAGCTCCGATCCGCGGGAAGATCCAGGTTGGGCAAGAGTTTGTCGCCGACCAGTAGTTGTGACGTGTATAGGATCCCCGCACAGAGGAAGCCAGTTCCGGACACCACAGAGAGTGTGTGTGGACACTTGCAGTGAGTAAACCTGCAATATGACTTTCAAAGAAGCTGATTGGTTGCATCTGCTGAAAGAATCACAGAATATGAAAATATATAAGCTTTGATTGATGCCAGAGTAAAGAACCCCCATGGATTTTAAAAGATTAAGGAGGGGATCAAAAAAATGACCTTTGTTTGCGCCTTATGTGTATGGAGTGGATGCAGTTGTGTGCGGAGGAAAGACGTCAGGTTCGTGTGTGTGTATGTGCATGCATGCATGGATATCGTACGTCCGACATGTATCTTTTTGAGTAAAGGCATATACTTTAATACTGATGGAATTGAAAATGACAATTCCTTTCAAACTGGGTCTGTCAGTACATGGAAATTTAACATCTGTCAAGCACAAGTAGCCAGAGAATGTTTAGGGAAAAAAAATGGCCAGAAATGAAAACGTGGAACAGGGTTATATACATTTAAATCCCTTTAAAGGCTCGACAGATCCATGGTGATATATTAAAACCACTTGTTGAATATTTTTTCACTTGTTTTAAGTTTAATAGTGCTAAGATTGACATAACATTCAACATGGACACTTCACTGCAGACTCCATGAAGACCTTGTTCTGTTGTGGGATGTTCCACTTTAATTCAGTTTAGTTTCTTAAAGAGACAGATGTTTTTCATTTAATCGAAGATTTTGTAGAAAAAAAAAACATACCTAATTTTGTACTTTATATGCTGGAAACCATTGCCATCTTTATTTCTTTTAAATCCTAAAATATATATGGAATCGATTTTGACTTGCAACTGCCCCGATGCAACCCCTAGGGTTAGGAATTGATTTTGATCTGTGCTGACCAGGATATGATGCCTGGGCCATACACAAGAACTAAAAATGGTCCAACATCAAATGGAAGCCTGTACATTTCCATCACTGTTATTGTTTTCTGGTGGAGCGACTGCCATCTTTGATTGGCTTAACTGCCAATGCGATACAGAGACAGTTCGACTTTCCAGCTTTTTTTCCCCCTCCATGATGTTTACAATTTCTGGCAAATATTGCCAGTCCAACAGTGGAATTTTTAACTAATGTTTATTCTGCCTGCTTCATCTTCAACAGAACTTGCAAAGATCCCTTGGAACTGTATAGTGCTTTTTTGACCTAAAAAGAAAAACCTCCCCTCCACCACCATGCCAATCACATCGAGGTGCTCAGGAGAAATACAACCGCCCCGTCTATGGACTGAACTCGGCCACTTGCTACCAGTTGCCACATAACTTTAGGCACTGATCCACCAGCTTGTAAGTTAATTGCTCGGCGACATGACTGACAATCTTAATGTACCTCACTTGAAGAGTTCAAACAGTATGGTGCCTTACTGGTCTGCATTACAGTAGCAGGTGTGTGTGTGTGTGCGCATGTATGTATGCGTGTGCGCGACCGTTTCTGTGCAATCTGTCTGGAATTCACATGTCAAACACTGGAATGGGAAAAAATATCCAGATCTCTCTCATAAATTTATGTAAAATGTGTAATTTATGTAAAATGTGTATCTATGTGTGCTCATCTATACAAACTAAAATGTAACTACACAGGTTCTTTGGAACATAGACATCTATCTGTCTGTGTTAAACAGGTCTCATTAATTAACTTCAATTGAACTCAAGTTCTAGCCTCCTAACCATTCCTCAATCCCCCCCCCCCCCCCCCCCCCGATTCCTTCCGCACATTTCATGGCTTTGTCCTAGGCCAACGATGCATCTCTCCAAGAACTTCTGGTCATAAGTTTGATAGTTTTTGCTTACTTAAAATTTTTCAGTTTTTGCTTAGTTAAAATTTTTCGTCTTTTTTGCATACTTAAAATCTATTCTGCAGTGTTTGCACCATCAAAATGTGTTCAACAATTTTTCATTCAATTTAAAAATCTGCAGTTTTTGTGTAATTATAATCTCTTCACCTGTTTTTTTCAAAATTGAAACTGTTGAACAGTTTTATTAAAAAACTGACAACTATTCAGCCATTTCTACATATTCTGCTGACAAATCAACAAACCTAGGCGAAGATAACATAACGTCCTTTGCTGAGTAAAATCAAATTACTTTGGTTTTCACTTTATTTGAATACATGTGACAGGTACACTGTATGAATCCATCATCCCTACCAATGGGCACTCAGCATGTGCCATCTATTTCAATGTTCTGGGCCTGGTCAAAACTCGAGTCCGGTTCTAGTGATCTGTTTTCCCATGATCATCCATGAGCGTGCGTGCGTGTGTGTGTGTGTCTGTCTTCTAGAGGACAGAGTCAAGTTACTTACACATTTTTTTTTCTTGCTAGTTAAATATACGATTTATATTTCAATAAAAGGACCTGTTCATGGACAAAAAAATGTACATGTTAATGGCGCTAACCTCCTGATGGCTTTTTAAAATACAGCTAAATGACAGTCTGTCACTTGAATGAAGTGCTCTCTACATTCATACGTTAAAGACATCATATGTGCATGAGTGGGTGGAGTGCGCAAGAGAAAAAAGATTGCCAATTCATACCAAGCAGAAGTTGTCAGAATCAATGTCAGATGACATAATGCCACATTCTCATTGGCCAGTCAGAGCTTTTATTTCTTGGAAGAATAATGTAGGCAGTCCCGTACCTAATTGCATGTTTTCGAATCACAATTGTATTAATAAATCATTATCTATGCTAACTTCTTCCAAATGCAAAGTTCACCTAATGGATAAGCCAAAATTCAGCCAACACAAACTAGCCACAGCATTCTCCATGTTGCCCAACATTTGGGAAGAGTAAATTCAGCCAATCTAAAAATATGATTAAAATAATTTGGGTTGAAATGTACTAAACTAAATTAAATCAAGTAATTATCTGATATGAAGTAATATCAACACAAAATTTCCTTGCAAAACTATTAGCCCAACGCGTTGATGGTATTGAAATGATCTTTGGCAAATGCAACCATAGAACCACAATATTCTTGAATGAATAAGCGATATGCCTTATTTCTGAAATTTTTCTTGTATTTGTTTTTGTAACAGACTTTCTTTTTCCCCAATATTTATTTTTCCCCACATTTTTTTTCATGCTTTTCCTATTCTCACCGAATGTAGGAATCCTGATATCTTTTTTGACATGATTTCTGTAAACACATAGAAACACTTTTTTGTCAACAAGCCTCTATATATATATAACAATGAATTCGAAACTACTGACGTTTATTGGTGGCAATGCAATCCAATGTTACGAATTCTTTTGATACCTCTCTCTCTCTTCTGAGTAATTCTGGTCAACTAGATACATGCTGATAATCAACCAAACATCTCTCAACTCTCATTCAACCTGGAAAGCAAAAACCAGAAATCTGTAACTGTAACATTGAAATTTAATGGCTGAAATGGCAAAAAAAACATTAGTTTCAAGACTTGAACATCAATGATTTCTGTCATCAATTGATCACGTCATTCTTACCTTCCATCTATACCTGTAAAAGCATAATCAACTGATGACATGCATTTCCTCATCCAAAGGAGTACTGATGTGAATGAATAAGTGCTTAAAAAAAAAAAAAATCAGCATCAGTGATGCATCCACAATATGCACTTGATCATAAGACACCCACTTGTTATAACCCCCCTCCCCCAAATCATACATGATTCTACCTACCAGGATCAACGAGTACCAAGCCATACTTTGTACGCTGTGGAAACAACAATTGACTGCAATATGAAAAAAAAAAAAAAAAACCACTTTCACTCTGTTACAAAGAATAACAAACAGTTCAAGACCGTTAGCTGGCATTTAACTCACATAACTGTACAGAACAAGTTTTAAGTAACATCCACCCACACACAGTGGTAACACACACACAGACAGTACAAACACTCCATGCCCATGAATAAGTAGGGGACAACTGCACAACCATGCCTAAAATCTTTTTTCAGTCGATCTGTCAAATATCAAAGAGGCAAGTCTAAAACGGATTTACAACCACTGTAACTGGAAAAAGCAGCTCTGTAATTATTACTAGAAGAAATGGCAACCAAAGCATCATATTTACTCATTTCCATTTCCTTCCATGAATAAATCAGATAAGATAAACGGATACTACCATGCAAGACCACTGAAACCAACCAAAAACAAAAAACAAAAAAAAAAAAAACACCACCTATACCCTTGCTAGTCACCCTATCACTGCACACATATATCTGTTTTGTTTTGTTTTGAATTTATCTACTTTAAAACTATGGCTGGAAAAATACTGGTCTTCAGACAACAAGCTGCGTAAAAGAAGAAGGTACATCCCTTGCTTACACACACACACACACAGGCAAACAATGAGCTTTGGAATATAAGATGCATTAACTTCAGTGCATACAAAAAAAACTATATGCCCAAACACAAGAACATGTGGATTGACTACAGACCGGAAATATGGCATGAGCTGGACCGACATATGCATTTGATAATCCGTGTTTTGAGCTGTGTAGTCACTGACCCTGACCACAGGTCATGTACACACTGACCTACACAGCTGGGAGCCAAGACTGATCCAACCATGTGTAGGATGTTTCTGATCACAGGAAGGACAGATCAGAATTTGTGGCAGAACAGTTTACCTCACATAATCTGGAAATTGCAGAAATTCTTAATTTGTAATCTTAGAAACAAATCCACATTTTTCATAAATCCATGATGATGAATTCTCTGTCTTCAATACCATAATGGCTGAACTTTACACACAGCTCAGTTTGAATAGATCTGTAGAAGAGGAACTGCATGTCTTCAAGACATGACGCTCCTAGATCCAAGTCAACGAATCTTCTGCCATGTGAACTGAGACAAGACGGACAGTGGTACCTTGCATTCTGATCTATCAGCCCCCCCCCCCCCCCCCCCCCCCCCCTCCCTGTTCCCCCCACAACAATGCTACCCTCCCATCCCCAATCAGTTAGGTTAACCCAAGAAGGAAATGCAAGACGGGCAACCCCCCCCTCCCCCCCCCCCCCCCCCCCCCCCCCCCCCCTCCCTGTTCCCCATATCACAACAATTACCCCCCTGCCCCCAAGAAGGAAATGCAAGACGGGCAACACAGAAACCAATATGAAGTCTGAAGCAGCCCAAATTTCCTTCTTCAAATCAAGGATCCATACAACTTGCAGCAACTGGAAAAAGCATGATAACACTGAAACTCACCATACTGAAGTTTTAACACCACAATCAAATGGACAGCTACCATAATCCTGCTGTGTCAGCTTTTGCTCACTGACTTTGCATCCTGTAATCTGAATCACAACTACATATACTTGCTTCCAAAAAATATGTTAAGTGCGAGTCAAGCTGCTCATTCCTGGTTTCTGCTGCAGACCAATGGCTGCTGCAAGCTGGAAAGTTCTTACATAACATCTTACAAAAATGACCATGACTTGAAGGCAATTTTCATATTCTGGCTCAGTCCATTTTCTTGCAGCCCTAAGTTTTCGTTATAGTGCTTTTTTGTTTAAGTTTGATCATGGAACTCATTCCCAATAATCTAGTAATCTAAATGAGATGGATCAATCAAAAATCCAACGATGGAGGTGAGAATGCAATCTTACCATCAGACTTGTTATGCACCTGCAAAACTGGGTAAGCATTCATGCTCTGAACAGAGCAGGCATATGAATTTTTCTTCTGGTTTTTCTTTCTTGTTAATAAAGATCCTTTGGCACAAGTCTAAGCGATAACGACACACCACACAGCAACACTGACTCTGTCAGACTTCTACAAAACACACACACTGTCATGTCAACAACTACAACTTTGCAGAAAATCTGCTGTCAAAGACAGAATGACCATGAGTGTGAGATAAAGCATGAAGCATAGAACTAAAATACCGGGCTCACTGGCCAGCATGAGTAAAGATATACAAAGTTGTGTAGATAAAGCAACACCCTGCTTTTCACCAGGCTTTTGACAACCAAGTCATGGACATTGAACCATCCCAGGCTTAACCCCTTAACTTTCATCTACTAACTGTTCTTGTCCAGCTATCATGCATGTGATTCCAAATTAATGGAAAAGGAGGAAAGTAAAGATATTGGTGCGCATGCTGCAGAACAGGGTCCAGGGGCAGGGCCCCTGATTGGAGTCAGATGGCAAAATTTCCTTGAACAGATGACTTTTCCTTTTAGCTTTTTTATCCCACTGAAAAACAGCAGCAGCTAGACCAATGGCACAACACGCTGCAAGCTGGAAAGTTGCTTTGCACAACAGCGATATGCAGCTGCTAACAAAAATGAATTTTCCTTATTTAGAAATTTATTCCCACAAACCCAAATATAGTGAAGAAATCCAGAATTTCAAAATGATGCTGAAAACGTGGGAACTGGAGGGTCAGTTTACAACAGAAATGACAAATTTTACTGAATAAAGCCCAAATAATGTTAAAATCATGTTAGTAATTGTATGTGCAGAATATGAACTTTTTAAATCCCATTGAAACACAAGCGGTTTAAACATGTTTTCAGTCAAATGCCGAACTGCCCCCTCTTCATTCCCAATCCTCCTCCTCCCCACCCCCCTCCCGCTTTCATCCTCTGGTTCCCAACGTTGAATGTAGGCAGCCACAGTAATACGTTTCTTTCCATCATTCAGGCTCAAAAAAATCCATGCACAAATTTGGGTGACTCCATTGTAACCGAAAGGGAGAAAAGATTGGTCTGTTACATCAAACAACATACAGTTATCAACCTGCGAGAATCATGGTGGTTAATTCCAAACTGCTATGCCATCACCTGAGCAGACTGTAATGTCGCAAATCCATTCAAACCACCCACCCCTCCTCTAATTTCTCCCCAGATTTGCAATATCTCAGGAAAAGCTTCTGGGACTTTTCAATGCTGGATTTCAGCTGAAAGGAAGAAAAGTCTCTAGCCTGAATTCTGTTGATTGTCTTGCCTGTTGAGGATAAAGAGGAGAAATGTGTTGCTTTGCCTTCACTTTGTCTTGCATGTCCAGTTTTCTATTTCATTGTGCATAAAAAATGGTGTCCCAACTTCACACAAAAACAAGAACAGACCTGTTTACCCTAAAACTGCTATTTCTTTTCCACAAAGTGTGTGTTTAAACATTCCAAATTTTTGTAATAGCAGGGTATGGGCATGTTTTACCTGGGAGACATTCATTTTATTTTCATCAGCCATCACATAGCAGGGGCTGCTACTTCCGAGTAGCCACCACCTACCTTGCATCAACTACAGTCGTAACAGGTTCTGCTAACACAAACTATTTTCAAACCTGATTCATCAACATACTTTGGTAAATACTTTGGTGCAAAAGCAATTTATCTTTTTTTTCTTTGTTTCAAGACATGCTGCTGAAGAAGCAGACAGCCTGACCTGATTTCATGCATGAAAGTTAGCATGAGTTGTCCCTCTTTGATCAAAACCCTCACCATGTTACACTTTGCAAGAGCTATTACTACTCCAGAACACTACCAGAAACTTCATCTTTAAATTTTCTTTTCAGCTTACTTTTTTCTTGGTTTATCATATTTCTTGCCTTTTCTCCAAACATGTACACAATGCGGTGAAACTGTACGGGTTAACAGGGTCAGCAGGTAAAATGGTAAACAGGTCTGCAAGTAAAATAAACCACTTGACAGATCATTCAACTTTATGAATCAATACTTCTACCAAACATTTGCCCATTCCACCGACCTCCAATACTGTCAACTTGCGGCCTGAAACTAATTACCAAGATAAGGACAAACATCTACACTACACTCACACAACTCGTTCAAATAACCTACTACCAACAAAACTAACAGACCTTTACAGTCATACATTTTTTATAATTCTATAAATGCTCTAACATTGCCTAAACTACACCAGCAAGAAAATGTAACCTGCCAACAAGAGACCTACAGACCTTTACTCTTATGGTTTTATTTTTCTTTAGCATTGCCTGAATTTTACTCACATGACAGTGTAATTTACCAGCAAGAAACTAACAGACCTATACAGTGATATGCTGTCATAATTCTCTAAAATTCCCTGATCTACACTCACAAGATAATGTCATTTACCAACAAGAAACTAAGAAACCTTTACAGTTGTATGCTAATAAAACTGCTTAAAATTACCTGAACTATACTAACAAGATAATGTTATCAATCTCACAACACAAAGTAACAAGACTTCAAGTCATAGCTATTTTAACTGTTTAAAACTGCCCAAAATATACTCACAAAATGATGCACTCTACCGACACGTCAAAAATACCATACCTAGGTCACCTCCTCTTATTTCTTCCAAACTGCCAGAATGATTCCAGTCTACTGCTAGGCACAGGATGAACAGATACTTAATCCACAATGCACTCTTGCTCCATTAAACATGTACTAGATTTTACGCTATGTTTGTTCTGATATATCTCTAAACGAAATTTTTTTTATTTTTTTCAAATACATAAAAATTTCCACATCTACATATTTTCTGTGAAGACCCCTAAAGCACTTTGTTGGGCCCTGTACAACTCTGAACATTTATCTACATACCACCAAAATGTACAAATCACCTGATGCTGAAAATGCCTGGAGTTTTCTAATCCTGTGCATTTCCGAAAAACTGTCACAATATTCCAAGAACTGCTGCTGCTCATACTGTACAACAGAACATAAGCTTAATCTAATAAATGTATAGCAAAATTGGGTTTTTATAGAAAATAAACTGATTATGGCAAATACTCACAGTGGCAACAGCTTAATATAGACATGTCATCTGTGGTGACTAACATTCACATGAGTGAAGACCAAACTGGAAGGTCTTTTCAGCAATGCACTCTCAGAATTCAGGCATTCAACAACAAGCATCCGCAGAACAGCTGAAATACAAGTAGATGATGAGCAGGCAGCATACCAAATGGCTGACGATGGAAGGCGTGGATTCACCTCGGAGCGTGACGTAGACTCTGGGCAAGGATGAAAGGTAGACTCTGGGCAAGGGTGATGTGGACTTTGGGCAAGAGCAGGGGTGATGTAGACACTGGGCTCAGGCAAGGGTGATGTAGACTCTGGGCCAGCATGATGTAGACTCTGGGCAGTGGGAAGAAGACTCCACACCAGTGTGAAGTTGACTCTGGGCTCATGTGAAGTAGACTTGGGACCAGCGCGTAGACGACGGGAACAGGTGATGACCAGGGCTGCACACCTAGAACTTGAAGACCGTGATTTGCTGCTGCTTTCATGCGGGGAGGCAGGCCGCACATCTTCACTGTGCCTAGGAAGCTGCTGCTGCCGACAGCCAGACCAGGGTACTCACGACTTCAACAGCAAGTGCACAAAGGACTGAAGAGACATCGTGGCATCCAATTAACTGCAAGAGAAAATAATGAACACCACACAAAACACTGGATTGACAGGGGCAGGGGAAGGGGTAATCCAAGGCCTGGAAGAGGAAGGGGGGGAGGGAACGGGAGGGCTGGCGCTGACAGAGCTTCTAATCATCTGGGTGTGTGACTGGCGCTGGGCTTGGCAGGAAAGGTATCAGGTCTGAAGACGGCGCGCCCATGTGGGATTGAGCAGAACCAGGCCTGAACAGAGGGTGAAGAGGCCGAATACCAAGCTTACTGTCATGGGGATAGCACACACTGGTTTTTGTGTAGGAAAGGGTAGGACAGGCCTGGAACCGAGTAACTGCAAGTGATCCTCGATGATGATCTAGATGCGAAAAGCATTTGGCTGTAGAACAAACAGTCGAAGGGTGTAGCACCACTCTTTGAAGAATAACCGATTCTGAATCACTACACTGACACCATGCCTGTCCAGGAACTCATCTCAGCCTACCAGTGATGTTTACAGCCAAACTAACCATCAAGACCATCCTTAAATCAGTCACAGCATCGGTAAATTCCAAAATGCTGAATTCAGAGAGAGAGAGAAAAAAAAATTATATACATACAGATAAACAACACTTATAAATAAGCAACAGCTGGAACGGATGAGAAGAAAAAAGATAAAAGAAAAAATATAAAGCATGAAAGCATGAAATCCTCTAGAACCTTCCTTGCACTGGAAAAAGAAATAAAAAAAAACCTCCCAAAGACAACTGGATTAACCAACAGACTGGAGAATGTTGCATGTTTTAATCCACTCCGATGAAAAAAAAAACATTCTGGCGGTAGAGAATCTCTTTCACCTGATGTCACAGGGACAAACTGCACAACTCTTCTGCTGATAAAATAAAAAGATTCCTTTCACCTGATGTCACAGGGACAAACTGCACAACTCTTCTGCTGATAAAATAACAAAGAAAAATGATGGCAAGCATTTAAAATGGCACCTGGACTCTCTGTTTACGGACAAACAGCAACACCTTTTGGTTTTCAGCAGATTTTCAATGCAACCCTACACTCTTCCTAAGCTGCTGTCTAGGTGATCAGAACACTATCAACAGAACATGAAGAATGCTGTGACGAGTAGTAGCAGCTGGACTCTGGTGTCAGCGAGTGTTAATTCTTGTTTGTGTCACCACAGTTAGAGATACTGTCCGTGAATCCTCTTTCACACCCAAGTCTCTGTCCAAGGGAATCCGAATGTCTGGAGCATCACATTCACCACTGGAATCTAGCTTCTTTAACTCAAGACATAAATCGATCCTATCACATTTATGGTTGCTTTCATATGAATTAAGCTCACTTTCCAGGAGGGAAAGTGGACGAAACCAGGGAATGGAACTAGCACATGAACAGGCAGGGTACGCCAGAAAAACAGCCAATGTCACAATCAAAGTTTGTATTCTGTGAGTAAGCACGGGGATAGAGTTGTCTGTCACACAACAAGCAGTGTCCGTCCTTCTTCACCACAAGAACGCTTTCTGTGGGTAGCAACATTTCTCTGCCACGAGAAAGCATTCTTGTGGACTTCACAGATCTCCACACAAGCACATCAAGTCCTGAACGATTAGAGTAATCTTGTCCTCCCTCTCTCTCTTTGATTCGAAGTACTTCGGAACGTACCGATCACTCAGCCTGATTAAAACTGATTATCACCATGAACGCTGTGAAAAACTTACATGTAATGAAGAAGTCTTTTTTCAAAAGAGACGATATACATGATACCTTACCTATCTGTGCTTACCAAGTGTCTGTGAGATTTATTTGCCCAGAACTTTACAAGACGGCGATGATGCACTATGCTACAAAAAATTAAGTATTTTAGAAACTGGGCTTTCCGGAAATTTTTTTTCTTTTACACCGCTGACAAAGAAAAAGGATGCTACCATGGGAGAAGAAAGGATGAAATTGCCTCCAGCACCTTGAAGAGCTATCAGACCGCCAGCAGCAGGTCGCGCGCTAGGTTTTGCTGCTGTGATCAGTGTAGATCATTCACACCTACTGTGATCAGTGTAGATCATTCACATCACTCCTAATGAGCGACACTGAAATCAGCAACCAATACTCAACTGAATATAGAACAATAGCTCAGCAGGCCATCGCAAACACAGCTCACAATTTGGCTATTACTGTTAGTGGGGTATTCCGCACATCCACTTTGCTTTTGTCTGCATTCAGCAAAAGTTCTTTTTCTTCCATGAATTTGATGCAGTCCTCTCGTTCGTTGAAGGCAAGTTCTCTTTGCAGGAAGTCAACAGTCACGGTGGGTTTGTGCCTACACATGGACAGGGCAGGAAGCAGAGGCCATTATGGAGCAGGGGTGCGCCAAACATCGGTGCGCACAAGTAATGAAAAAGAAACAAACAAAACAAAACATTAAAAGCTGAAACAGAGCAGATAAACACGATTAGAGCATCAAGAAATCTTTCACAGTAATAAACGCTTCTGATCAACTGGTGTTCTATATGTATATGGTTTTTTTTTTTAATGCAAGATTCTGGCCACATTTTTCAGACTGTTCACTCTTTCTACTCACCTGCCCACCAAAATACAGATACTTACCAGTCTGGTAACATGGTACTCATTTCACATCCTGTCTCCAACAGAACACACTATCATAATATGGCCATCTAAATTTGAACTAACACTTAAAAGGGAACATTTCCCACTTCTATTCCTCCACTACAATACTAATATAATTCCTTTTATTCCCCTACAGAGATGCACCAAATGCATGTGTACGTATACTGCATGGGAAATACAAACACAGCAAGTGTCTTTGTCACATATCGCTTATGATCATAACCATTCTCCATTCATCCTTCAAAAACAATCAGCTATAAACAAAAAATGGCCATCAATTATCATAAAGAATCAAATATCTTAGTTTCTCTATGTCCAAATACAACATTCAACTAGAATTAAACGTCTTTTAATTAATTTCTGTATGTCCTGATAAAATACTGAACTGTCACATGTCAATACATCATGTTTAAAGAGCAAGGTTATGAGAGGTCCTGTTTATCAGATGTTTTAAGTTTTCTGGGAGGAATGATGCATGGAGGGGGGGGGGGGGGGGATGTTATACATTTTGAATACCAACAACTTAATCATATGAAAAGAATTTACAAAGGATTTATTGATACCAACTAGCAAATAACACTAACACATACAGGATTACAGACCACCCAATCAAAGGGCCCAGTCTTAATCAATAATAAACTGAATAAAGAATAATACTAGGGAGGAACATTTGATTAGCCGGAATGCATGTATGAACCCCTATAACTGCATCTTACATAAAGGAGTAAATAAGAGATTAGTTCTACTACAAAGGATAGACGGCATTATAGCCCAGAGTTTCACGTACGATTCAAGATGGCCCTGAGCGCACTCTTTCTGGTCTTCTCTGCAAACCAATCCATGAGATAACCTGACATTTTAGGAGCATTTGTATACAACTTGAAAAAGCAATGGTAATTGTTAAGAGCCCAGGCAGAGCGCACAGCCAGTGCATGCCTGATGCACTCGTCCTGACGAGTTTCAGGTGAAAGGCTGGCCATCACAGTCGTCATGTCTGGGAAAAGATGTAAGGAACATACTGATTACTTCAACAAAATTCATGCTGGATAATAAAAGAATTGAAAGAAGATTCCCAGTACAAAAATACAGCTGCTAGAATGATGTAATGATCAACAGCAACACACACACACACTTTCAACACTTAGTCCACAAAACTGCATTGCTCAAAAGAATACATAGCTGTTTACACAATCCTTACCTCTACTTTCATTGAAAAATCAGTGAAAGCAAATGAATCATGGAAGTGTAGCCTGAAAACCAGGACACACTAATCGCTTTTACAGCTAAAACATTATCATATATGCACTGAAAACCCCTATATCTAGCAGCTGAAGATAGCAACTTTTTAGCTGCTGAGAAATACTGACTAATAATCCAAGCATCTTTTCTTGTCACCAATAGATCTCATCTATAACAGACCGAGTCAAGGATACCCAAAGTGTTGGAAGTGAAAATATAGTAGAGTATCCTGTAAGCTGTGAACTCCAGACGATTCCCTTTTATTCCTTCATTATACAGCAGCTTCAGTTGAGTCTGGCACTGGTTGAACTCTTCATGGTCGCCTACAACAGAAAGACAATGGCCAGTTTCCAACAAACTTGTTATAACCTACAAAATGTAACACAGGCAACAGAAAGGTTACCTTTAAATCGCAGAGTAGTTCACTTCAACATGCTTATCTGGAAAACTCTTAAACTTCTCTTTTTATTTTCTTTCTTTCTGGTTGAGGTCTCATTTTCAGTCTCCCCTCTCCCATCAAATCACTCAATCCCGCTCCCTGTGCAATTACTCTCCACCTACCCCCCACAGCGTCAACTATATGGGGAGATTTTATTATACTCCCTGTTTGGCTAGTATACTTGCCATGTCAGACCATAGCATTCAATGGCAGTTAGTCAGCTCTGCAGGCCGAAATTTTTGTCGCAAATGCAGTCATAAGACAGTCATGTGACACCCACCTACTTCTGCCAATGGAAGAAGCCGGTGTTCGCTTCCTGTACCTCATTCAGCAAGGCCTGTGTGCAAGGTTACCCTGAGAACCTTGGTGCTAGAGGGGAAGGTAGGGCAGGCATTAGAGTCTGACATGGTATAATAAAAACTCCCCATTTTGGCGTCATATACTGTACCATGTCACACCATTGCAGAATTTAAAGGAATCGGAGGAGGGCCGAGCGCCCTAGTGGTTCTTGGGGTTAACTGATATGGTTGCATTGGCCGCCACAAAGGAAATCCTTTAGAACCATCAGCCCAGGTCATGCGGATATCCCTTAAATTAAAGTTTATAAAAGGGGTTTTCCGAACACCAGTAGGCTGCCTCCAGGAGAGGGCGCAAGGGGACAGAGTGCTAGAACGCTGCTGAAGTGGCCAGCGCTCTGACCTCATGGGCCCGGGGAGATGGGACTGGGAGATCCTTGTACGCCTGCACGTAGGCAGATCTCACCGTACTGGAAAGCCACCTAGAGACCGTGCCAGCCGAGATGCCTTTCTTATTGTTGGGATTGACAGAAATGAGACGTCTCTGGGAGGAGCGCCTGGGGCGCGAGCGTTCCCAGTAGTATCTCAGACACCTGGAAGGGCACAGGTCTATGTCTCCCCCACCCTCCCCCTCTTCCTAGGATATCCGCTAGTGAGCGGATGACGAGGGAAGGAGAGGCAGTGCCCGGTTCCTGATTCTTTGCCAAGAACTCTGGAAGAAACTTCAGAGAGACAGAGCCATCCCTGTGGAAGGCGATGTCTCTGGGATCCCCGCTGAGGGCATGAATCTCACTTTGTCTTCTGGTCGAGGCCAGGGCGAGGAGAAAGGTGGTCTTGAAGGAGAGAAGGTCAAAGGGCAGGGTGGCTTTGGGCTCGGAAGTGGGGGTTTTCTGAGAGCATCTAGCACAATAAAGAGGTCCCAAAGGGGAATGCACCTAGGCGACTGAGCTTCCCGTAGGGCCACCCCCCTAGATACCTCTCTGAGAAGGAAGTCATTCTCAAAAGAAGGGCCACCGAGTTGGCATATGGTGGTGCAGATAGCCGATCTGTAGCCCCAAATGGAGCTAGCCGAGAGCTTGAGAGAGGAAGATAGGTGGGATAGGAAGTTGCCTATCTGGACACTGGACGGGTGGTCATGGGGAACAGAGTTGTCCGAGCACCAGACGACCAATCTCTCCCTATCGATAGTTGTAGAAGGACTTGGTGCTGGCCCTGCGTGAGGCAGTGGCTAAGACTTAATCACGTAGCCCCTAGGAGGCCCCTGCCCCAGCGAGGATATCTGGGACGGACTGGGATCTGTCCGAGTGGGAGGTTGGGGCAGATGTTCGCAAGTGGGCTGGCATAGGAACCAAGCATGTAGGCGAAGCAACTGGGGCTTGGAGTGAGGGTGGCCCTGAGCGGGGTTGCCTCAGCATGTCCCACTGAGGCTTCAACTGGAGGGGGGGAACATGCATGAGAGACTTGTGGTCTGGAAACCAGGACTGGGTCAGCCACCAAGGGGTTATGAGGATGAGCCTGGGTCTTTCCAACCTCGCCTTCCTGATCACCTTGTGGAGGATTGGGAAGGGGGGAAAGGCATACGCTATGAGGCCCGCCCAGGGAATGGAGAGTGCATCGACAGCATACGCTTGGGGATCGGGGACGGGAGAGACATACACCGAAAGACGTTGGTGGCAAAGAGGTCGACCATGGGCGTGACCAGTGTTCCCACACCACAGTCAGGGTTAGTTTGTTCAGGGTCCACTGTGTGTGTAGGAGGGACCTTGACCAGCTGAGGGAATCTGCCAGGACATTGCGTGTCCCCCGCTATCTGTCTCGCGCAGAGGGTGATTCCCCGCGTGTGACACCAGCGATAGAAGGCCTCTGTCCGAAGTGAGAGGCCGATGGAGTGAGGTCCCCCCCCCCCCCCCCCCCCCCCGACATAACAAGCTACCGACGTGTTGTCCGTGAGGAGGAGAACCAGTCGGTGGGAGACCTAGTCTTGGAACTGGAGGAGGGCCAGCCTGACTGCTTCCAATTCCAGACACTGATGTGGAGACGTGCCGTCTGTGCGTCCAACACTCCCGAGGCATGACTGTCCTCCAAGTGGGCCCCCCAAGCCTAAGTTGGAGGCTTCCGTGTAGAGTTCCAGTGGCCAAGTTGGGAGGGAGATGGGAACCCCGGTGGACAGTGTGGACAGGTTGAGCCACTCCTCCGTAGCCCAAATGAACCAGTGGCCGAGGGGAATGGAATGGACTGGTCCCAGCGGTCGGAGGTCTGTGACCAACGTCGCCAGAACTCCCTTTGAAGCTGGCGTTTGGGGACCCAACCCAGGGGAATGTGGGACGAGAGGGACTCCATCATCCCCAGGAGGGAGGTCAGGGTTCTGGCCGAGGTGTGGGATGCCCCTCGGAGGCGGGAGATGAGGTCCACTATCAAGCGGACCTCTCCGGGTAGGGGAGACCTGCATGGAGATGGTGTCGAAACTCATACCCAGGAAGGAGAACCTCTGACTGAGTTCGCACTTGTTGGGGTTGGTAACGAACCCCAGCGTGGAACAGAGGTTCAGGAGGCGGTTGGTGTGGGCTTGGCACTGGGCCCAGGAAGGAGCCAGCCAGGATGAGCCAGTCGTCCAGGTAGACAAGGAGGCGAATGTCCTCATGTCTGGCCAGGGAGGCCATGTCCTTGACAACTATCGTGAAGAGGAAGGGTGCGAGGGAGAGGCCAAATGGGAGGGCCTTGAACAGGAACACCCGACCCTGCCAGACGAACCGGAGAAATCGTCTGTGGGCTGGGTGAATGAGGATCTGAAAGTAAGCGTCCTTCAGATCTATGGTGGTAGCCCGATTGAGTCTCTGATCTGGGTCGGAGTGTCCATCTTGAATTTGGTGGGTCCGAGGAACTTGTTGAGGGGAGAGAGGTTGAGGATGGGCCTCCATCCTCCAGAGGGTTTGGGGATCACGAAGAGGTGGGAGTAAAACCCGGGGTTGGGATGGGAAATCACTGTGATGGGCCCCTATTAGAAGGAGTTCCTGGACCTCCAAGCGAAGAGCCTCCGCTTGGCCTGAGGAGGGTTCGTTAGGGGAGGGGGGGGGAGAACGCATGAGGGGAGGTCGTTCGTGGGCCCAAGGTAGGCGAAACCCTTCCTGTAAAACCGCCACTATCCTGGGGCTGAGGCCCATACTTCTCCACTGGTGGGCATGCTGGTAGAAGCAACCCGCTAGGGGGCCGGATGATCGGGGGGGGGGTGCACGATAGGGCTTTAGTTGAAAGGACTCTCCCTGATCCACGTCCCCCATGGGCGACTTCCCCAGTCACCTCTGAGACCGTGTCTGCTGGCCGAACCGAAAATTCTGCTGGGGAGGTTTTGGTTTAGGCCTGGGGGGATATCAGGACGCTTGGCGGGCCAAGCAGTATGAGAAGGTGACTGCCTGGGGTAGGGTTTGGGCCTGGAGAAGGCGGGGGAGGAACGCAATGGGGGCCCAGCAGGGCATGGCGGTGGCTTGGCGGCAAAAAGACACTGTCTGCTTGTGTTCTTCGACTGATTGCGATATTACCGCAGTCAAATAGTCACCGAAGAGCGACTGGTTCTGGCCCGGGATGCACCGCAGGGATGCCTTAAGCACCGGGGAGAGGTTGGACCATGCCAGCACGGCATCTCTCACTACCAACAGGCAGTTTAAGTGGCTCCTGGCTGTGCTGTCTGCCGCAACTGACAGGTGATGCGAGATCCTGTTGACCAGGTATCGCATAAAAGGATTGCTGAACAAGCGAAAGTCCGTCTCCTGGTGTGTCTCGGAGCCCCAGTCTGAGGACACTAGGACGGCGCCGTCCTCCTCCTGCCAGAGTACCTCTGCCCACTGCAGGAGCATGCCTAGAAAGGCGTGACCAGCAGTGGTGTGTAGGATGCCCATTCTGGCTACCCGGTCCCACTCCTTTAGGTTCTTAAAGGAGATTGTGCCCGAAGTAAGGGGTGGGGAGGCAGGATGGGAATAAGTGGACAATCTGCCTGGGAAATGCCAAATTCCCTGGTTACAGGATTGTCAGAGAACAAGGAGGTGACTGCAGGCTTCTTGCGGTCCCCGAGGACAGTGCCGACGGGGGGCACATTAGGGGCCGAGATGGACCCTTGTCCTGGCGGAGGGACGGCTTGCGCACCCCTGGCACGAGTTGCAGGACCTTCCCAGATGGAGGTGAGAGACTGAGGAGCGATGATCCTGGGTTTAGATCGCTGGGCTGGGGCCGGCCCGCAGAATTCAGACAACGAAAGAACATTGTCAGAGGGTGGGGCTTCCCTCACAACCAGGTCTGGGTGCCACCGTTCCAGGGTGTACACATTGCTGGATGAGAAGGTTTCTTCTTCCTCCTCCTTGGCCTCTGGGTGGTCGTGTTCCTGAGGAGGTTGTGTGGAAACTTCCTCAGGAAAAAACTGCAGGGGTGCGTGAGGATCCCGCCCTAGCTGGGTAGTGGGGGAATGCGAGGGTGGGTCCTTCGTGGCTCTATGTCGGCGGCCAGACTAGGGTGGGGGAGCCAGTCCTGCCGATCGGACAGCGCCCGAGATGGGAGACCGAGGTCGACCCAGGTGGATGAGGTTGGGTGCCACATACGACCGTGGAGCTGTTCATGTTGGGTGTGGGAATTAAGCCACTGGTCTCTCTCGGGGGTATAGAGCCACCAGTCCCCAGGGAGGTAGGCGGGCTGTGTGGCGGCCCTGGAGTATGGGCAGAAAGTCCCCGGGGACCTGCGTAACCTGAAACAACAGGGGGGGGTGGGTGGGTGGGGGGGGGGGGGGGGGGAGAGTAACGAGAGGCTGTGGCCTGTCTTGCCCCACCCAGGAGCGTGCACTGCCTCATATACGTCCTTGGTGTGGGTCTGGTGGGGCCCTAGTGTAGGTGGTGGTGCGGAGGAGGACACGGTAACCGAGCCCCCTATCCGTCTATGAGCGGATTAGACTGGCTGCGGCACTGTGGTCGTCGCGCCCCCCCCCCCCCCCCGTTCCAGGTTACCCATGGTCCTGCTGGTTGATCCTCCCCCTGGAGGAACGGGACCGCGGACACTGCCCAAGTGGGGAGTGGAGTAGGTCGGCTCCCCAACGTCCTGTACCCCTACGGGGGGATATGTGACGGTCGATCGGGTTTGGTCACCACCCTTGTGTATGGACAGGACCGGGGTAGTACCCTGGCCTGACCATTAGCCCAGAGTTATGGACACCTCCGGGCTCTTGCCATGGCGTGACCATAAGACTGCTTCCGGAGTCTGGACGCTACTCATACACAGGTGTTGGCTGCACCTGTGTACGGTGGGGAAGAGCGTCATGAGTCCGCGTGTCAAGATCAAGGGGGGTGGAACCAGTGACACGAGGCTCATCAAGGCGAGTGATGGGGTGGTGATTCCAGCCCCGACCCGTCACCTGTGCTGGTCCACGTCTCGGCTAAGTTCCCCGGGAGCCGAGGGTCGCGCGATGCAGCATGATAGAAAGAAGTCTCACTGTGCGTCAAAAAGGTAGAAAGCAAGCTGGCTGGCTGAAGGAGATGGAGAATCTCGAATAGAACTTTTGACTTGGCTTTGCCCTTTGAAAGGAGCCTTGCCCTTAGATTTTCTGGGTAGGTCGAAAGAAAGACATTTATTAAGGTAAAACACGTGGCAAGAATGGGCGCCGCCATGTTTCTCGTAGAAAGGAAGTCTCGCGAGAACGTGACTTCCTTCTTCCTGTAACCATTTACTTCCGTTTGCAAAAAACCGCGAGTCGATACGTGCCGTGGTTCTCGAGTTTCGAATTTTTAAGTTTTGAGGTCGAAATGCCGTTTTTCACCGTGGCTAACCTTGAGTTCTGCCGTTCTATAATGAGATTTAGTGATGGGATACTGTGTTTTGTAGGAGGATTACGGCATAAGACTTAGTGAAAGTGCTGGGTAATGAAGCTTAGAGTGACCTAGATTTCGACTGGGATGAAGTTCCAGGTATGATGAACAACAATTCGGAAGAAAAGTTCTGAAGAAGATTTTTTTTTTATTTCCCGAGTAAAATGGCTCATGTGACATTCTTCAAACTTACGATATAGCAACATATATATTCGTAGGAATTTTTTAAATTATTTTCATTTCGTTATAAATCCTACAAATCACAGTATCTTCATCACTAAATCTCATTATAGAACGGCAGAAATCAAGGTTAGCCATGGTGAAAAACAGCATTTCGACCGCAAAACTTTAAAAATTCATAACTCGAGAACCACAGCTCGTATCAACTCGTGGTTTTTTGCAAACGGAAGTAAATGGCTACAGGAAGAAGGAAGTCACGTTCTCGCGAGACTTTCTTTCTACGAGAAAAACATGGTGGCGCTTGTCAAGAGAGTTAAATAAACGCGCGAAAAGGCAGTAAGAAGAGGGTGGATGTGTTACCAAAGGGGCAACAGAAAGCACCGAGACAGTGCCGATGGAACTTGCACTGAAAACAAAATCGCGAGAGACAAAAACACGAGAGCAATACGACGGATCGAACAATGTCGCGAGAGTCACGACCAGCGTGACAATTATTAACATGCTAGCCCACCAAGAGCCTCACACGGCAAGTGTACTAAGGGTGAGCCTCACACGGCAAGTGTACTAAGGGTTTAGCGCAAGCCACAATTGAACAAGTAAAGACGCAAAACACAAGGAATCTTTACACAAAGGCAGAAGTATAGGCGAGACAGAGCATAAGACTTATCTTGCTTGGACGACAGGCCGAAGCTGAACGAGGTACAGGAAGTGAACACCGGCTTTTTCCGTTGGTGGAAGTAGGGTGGGCGTCACATGACTGTCTTATGACTGCATTTGTCACAAAAAATTTCGGCCTGGCAGAGCTGACTAACCCATTGAATGCTATGGTCTGACATGTATAGTATATGACGCCAAACTTTTTTTTTTATATAGATGGATGGACAGACCAGCCAAACTTCTACTGTTGCATTTAAGTCGTATCAGTAACCTTGCAATGCCACAGCATCCAAAGAACACCACTGTGGTTGACCGACCTGGCAAGACGTCCATCTTCAGTTGGGCATATCAGGTATAATGGTTATTACAGGTAAGAAAAAAAAAAAAAGAAGAATACGCTTCAAAACTTACCTTCTCCATTGCTATCCTAGCGTGCGTTTCATACACCCGGACTGTGAATTCATCCCCCACACCCTGGACCTGGCAAAAAACGACAGCATCACATTAATTCACATACACTTTTAGGAATATCCACACAGAGGTGGCACAGAATTTAAGGAACACGTTGGAAAACTGGTGAAAACCGGGACTCAAAATTGTCCACGCCTAAAATCCAATTAATTTCTATGCTTTTCAGGTGAGGAAAGTACAAGCCAGAGGAGGGGAGCAGGGATGGGGCATTCAAACAGATAACTATGTGCGAGATGTTCTTTATCCAAAACTGTTCTTGATTCTTTTACCATTATACTCTTCAAGCCCAGACCACTTTGTTCTGTTTTTCATGCTCAGGTCAAGTGCTTGAATATCTTTAATGTCACTAAATTTCTCAACAGTGAGTGCAGAGCTGAAATCATGAAAGAAATGATGGTGCTGATTATACCTAAGTTTTCATTAATCCCTAGGGGAATCACTTTTTGTTGAGCACAATTCGATCAATTCTCTACCGTTATGAGCCGTGGAAATCTGGGCCTTCCAAAAAAAGTTCATCCACTATCGACAGCTCCAGCAATTTTCATAATTATTTCATACAGGGTTCCTACAAACTCCCAAGAACAAAATTCAAGAGTTTTTTCAGGTGATTTTTTTTCGAAATTCAAGATGTCAACACATGCGTAAATGGATATGCCCGTTACCTGTTTTCTGCTCTTGGGCCGACTTGATCAGCTGTTACTTCACACAGCAGAAAGCAGAAGTACTATTAGTGCTACCTGGAAAGTCATTTTACACATAAAGGAACTGTTAAAAGTCTGGAAAGCCACTGCTCACACTCATAGCAAATTGCTCACTACCAAGGTCTGGAAACTCATTGCAAACTAAATGTCCCAGCAAAACACTCACTCATGAAGTAAAGAAACTGAGTGCACACAAATGCTTATTGATGAAGTCTGGAAACTCACTGTACACTACAGAAAAAAAAAAAAACACAAAAATAAAAAGTCTTCAAACTGCTGCTGGAGAAAAAAAAAAGCGAGCAAGCAGAAGGAAATAGAAATCTCACATGATATCTTTCAGACAGTCCATTTTTTCTGAAATTTCCTTTTCCATGTCCAAAATACTAGCTTTTTTGTCCTTGGCCATTTTGCGGATAGCATTTGACTGCGTTATGAAGCACAGCTGTCCTTTGGCTTCTGCAGCTTCTGCCAACTTGTTCACCTCATTTTCCAAGTAAAGAACTTCTTCTTCAAAGAGCTTCTTTTTGGCTTTCAGTTCACTCACAGAATCTTCCACACATTTTTGCTTTTCTCTAGCTTGCATGCTTTTATTTCTTTCTGCTTCTCCTCCAGGTACTGATATTTTCATCCCAGCAGAGGAAGCTGACAGCAGAAGTTCTCTGATGATGTGGACATTAAGTACACCCCCTTGACTCCTAATATACTCCAGCAATGAATGAAAGTGAGGTGCAATGCCAAATGTCACCAAATACCTGATTTTCCTCACCACACTGAAATCCTTTGGTGATTTGACCATCTGGAAACACTGTTTGAAAAATCTGAGAATTCTGTTCACAAGAGCTGAAGCTTCAGTGCGCATTTACAGTGTGCAGTGTCCACAGAATTTCAGATTTCAGCACATCTGTCTTTGTGCAAAACGAGTCCACTGTGGCTGAAGAACTGGTACTGGATTCACGCACGGACACATCGCGATCAGGATTTAATGACGACAACATTCGCCTTCGACACTGCTGCTGCTGTCTTCTTATTCATAAGAAAGTACGAGATGGGTATCGCTGCTGAAGATCTCGCCGCCAGCAGAGCCACGTGCTTTTTTCCTTTGCTGTGGCTAGCCAGGGCACTCTCGCCCACTGCTCACACATTGAAACGTTTTTTGCAGACTGTGCAGTAGCATGCACGTTTGTTTGCTTTGTCTTCTCTCGCCCAGTCAGAAAACTCGGGTTTATCCAACCACAGACGGTTGAAAGCACATCCCCCCCCCCAGGCATTTTCAAACTCCATTCACAATGAACTGAACAAGCCGGAAGCGCAAAACCTTTTCTTCGCACATGCACAGAATAAAAAAATTGCTGAAGTTACAAACTATCTCCCTTGGTTCATTCTTAAGCACACAACACCGCGGGATCGCGACGATGTAAAAATTTTGAAAATAATTTTCATCAACCTGAATGCCGAAATTTGAAAATAATTTTTCATCAACCTGAATGCAGAAAAATCAAACTGCTATTTTTTTTGTTGCCATACTAAAATTTTTTTTGAGACAATGGTTTGATTGATTTTCAAGGTTTTTCAAGGAGGTTTGGTCAACATAACCACATTTGTTGATTTTCAAGGGGTTTCAAGGTCTTAAAATTGGCTCTCAGAAATCAAGGAGTTCCAAGGAGCGTACAAACCCTGTCATATGTTGGGACTTCTTGGCTAAACTTCAAAAGTGGCACCCACTGAGACAGAAAAGCCGGTGGGGATTTTTTGCAGGCCATAATTAAAGAACACAAATTTTTTGCAGGGTCTAGAGGCAATTTCCAGTAACCTAGATTTCCTGCCTGAGCCCGACAAGAGCTGCCCCTATTAATGAGGCTACAGATAACTTGAAAAAGGCACAAAAGAAACAAATCAACTATAAACTGTACAAAATATTGTTGAAATCATGGATGTGTGTGTGTGTGTGTGTGTGTGTGTGTGTGTGTGTGTGTGTGTGTATGTGTGTTAGAAAAACTAGCCCTGAAATACACAGCTACTGATTTCATTAAGAGCTATCACTGTACTTGACAGCACGCATGCAATAACATTGCTGTTTATGATGTGCACAGCTAGCAAGTAGACCGACGCATCCTATCTAGGAGAAGTTAACCATGACAATTGAGATGAAGTAATGACAGGAGGTGATTGACAACATGCAGCAGAAAAAAAAAACCTCCTAATCAGTATTAAGTGTAAAATGAACATTGACAGACAATAGGTATCGCTTAGAACATACTGTGAGATCCTGTCGTATGGACTTGAGCTGTTCACACACATAGTGATAGTCTTGCTTGACTTTCCACTTCTCCTGAACCATGAGCAAAGACTTGCGCAAAGTCTCCACTGGTCGGATGGTTTTTGGCATCAGGAGCCTGAAATTATATACAAACTGAGATTATCAATCAAATCTTTGCAGTTTGAAAATCCAAATCAAAACAAATGCCCACAAAACAAGAGCTATCACTCTTTCAACACGTCAAGCTTGATTAGCCTGGGCAGGTCATTTTTATCTCCCATCCACCATCATGTTGCCAGTACATGTGTGTGTGTGTGTGTGTGTGTGTGTGTGTGTGTGTGTGTGTGTGTGTGCACATCTGTGAGAGAAAGACAAGGAGGAGGGCATGGGGAGGGGGGTGTACTATAAATGGAGAGAGAAGAAATGGAGTTCTCTTTAGTACTGGGGTAATAGAGGTGAACTGGGTGATGAGTGTTGTTCCCTCACTGTTGCTGAGAGAGAGGCAGTGTGTGTGTGTGTGTGTGTGTGTGTGTGTGTGTGTGTGTGTGTGTGTGTGTGCGCCTCTGTGTGTGTGTGTTTGTCCCATAGAGATAGAAAGATATGGGAGGGCATGGGGGCAAGGAGAGAGAGAGGCAGAGGTCAGGAAAAGGGGAGAGAGAAAAAGAAAAGAGAGAGAGAGAGAGAGAGAGAGAGGGGGAGGGAGGGAGGGAGAGAGTGCATGCATGTGATCAGAGATGTTGCAAAGGAAAATGAAAGACCATCTGACCACTCAGTCAAAATAAATAAGTACAGATTTTTGCCTCCCATTATTTTGTCCCTGTCCAATGATTTAAGTTATGCTGAATGCACTTGCTCAGCAATTGGCTGAGCTGGAGTGAGAGCCTGAGCCCTTAACCTTGCACATTTTATAGTCAATTGCATGGGCTTAAAACTATTTTTCTATTCAATTTATGTAGGAGTTGCTCTGAAAAATGGTAGAACTATCAATATGATGCATCAGCTTCAACAGTTTTCTACACAGCTAAAGTTTAGTGAGCCATAGGCCTTTTTTTTTTTTAACTCCCTGTTTGGCTAAGTATACTTACCATGTCAGACCATAGCATTAAACGGCTGTCAGTCAGCTCTGTCAGGCCGAAGTTTTGTGGCAAATGCAGTCATAAGATAGTCACGTGACGCCCACCCTACTTCCGATTACGGAAGATGCCGAAGATCGTGTACTGTCCGTCATTCAACGAGGCCTGCGCGCAAGGCAACCCCAGGGAACCTTGGCGCTAGCGGGGAAGGTAGGGCGGGCGGGCATTAGAGTCTGACATGGTAAGTATACTTAGCCAAACAGGGAGTATAATACAAACTCCCCATTTTGGCGTCGTATACTATACCATGTCAGACCATAGCAGAATTTAAAGGAATAGGAGGAGGGGGCCGAGCGCCCTAATGGTTCCTGGGTTAACTGTTATGGCTGCATTGGCCGCCACAAATGAAAACCCCTTAGAACCATCAGCCCTGGTCATGCGGATGTCCCTTAGATAAAAGTTTATGAAAGGGTTCTCCGAACGCCAGTAGGCTGCCTCCAGGAGATGGCACACGGGGACAGAGTGCTGGAACGCTGTGGACGTGGCCAACGCTCTGACCTCGTGGGCTCGAGGGGAAAGGGCTGGGAGGTCTTTGGGGCCTGGGGCATAGGCAGATTTGATAGTATAGAATAGCCACCTAGAAATCGAGCCCGCCCGAGATGTCTTTCTTGTTGTTGGGGTTGATGGAAATAAGGAGGCTTCTCTGAGAGGAACGCCTGGGGTGGGAACGCTCCCAGTAGTATCTGAGACACATAGAGGGTCATAGGTCCATGTCCCCGCTGCCTTCGCTGCCTAAGATATCCGCTAGGGAGCGGATAACCAGGGAAGGAGAGGTCGTGCCCGGTTCCTGGTTCTTCGCTAAGAACTCAGCAGGAACTTAAGCGAGACCGATCCGTCTCTGAGAAAGGCGATGTCCCGAGGGTCACAACTGAGGACCTGAATCCCACTTCGCCTCCTGGCTGAGGCCAGGGAGAGAAGGAAGGTGGTCTTGAAGGGGAGAATGACAAGGGAATAGCACGGAGGGGCTCGAAAGGGGGGTTTCTGAGGGAGTCAAGAACCAGAAAGAGGTCCCACATGGGAGCGCGCCTAGGGGACTGAGCTTCCCGTAGGGCCACCCCCCCGAGAGATAGTTCTCTAAGGAGAAAGTTATTGTCGAATGATGGGCCGCCCAGCTGTCAGATGGTGGTGCCTACGGCCGATCTGTAGCCCCGAATGGAACTAGCAGAGAGCTTTCGAGACGATGAAAGGGGGGATAGGAAATTGCCTATCTGGTGGGATAGGAACTTGCCTATGTGGATGTTGGAGGGGAGGAGGTAGGGGGGGGGACCGAGTTAGCCGTGCACCACGTGACCCATCTCTCTCATCATCGCGGTGGTCGCAATTTTTGGCTGGCATAGAAGCCAAGCGTGTAGGCGAAGCATCAGGGGATTGGAGTGAGGGAGGCCGAGCGAGGTTGTCTGAGTAAGTCCCACCAAGGGGCTAGCTGGAGAGGGGGAACGTGAGTGAGGGACCTGAGGTCCGGGAACCACAACTGAGTCGGCCACCACGGGGTTATGAGGATGAGTTTGGGTCTCTCCAGCCTGGCCTTCCTGATCACTTTGTGAAGTATGGGGAAGGGGGGAAAGGCGTAGGCGTAGGCGAGGAGTCCCGTCCAGGGGAGGGAGAGCGCGCATCGACCACGTACGCTCGGGGGTCCGGAGTGGAGAGACATACATGGGGAGTCGATGGTTGTACCGGGTCGCAAATAGGTCGACCATGGGCTTGAACCAGTGTTCCCAGACGGTGGTTAGTGTCAGCTTGTTCAGGGTCCACTGTGTGTGCAGAAGGGTCCCTGACCGGCTGAGAGTGTCTGCCAGGATGTTGCATGTCCCGCTATGGTCTCGCACGGAGGGTGGCTCCCCGTGCGTGGCACCAGCGAAGGAGGGCCTCTGTCCGTAGAGAGAGGCCGATGGAGTGAGCCCCCCCCCCCTTGTTGATGTAATGGGCTACCGACGTGTTGTCCGTGAGGAGGAGAACCAGTCGGTGAGAGATAGATGTTGGAAGTGGAGGAGGGCCAGCCTGACCGCTTCCAATTCTAGTATGTTGATGTGGAGGCGAGCCATCTGTGCGTCCCACATCCCCGAGGCATGACTGTCCCCCAAGTGGGCCCCCCCAGCCCGAGTTGGAGGCGTCTGTGTATAGTTCGAGGGACTGTGTTGGGAGAGAGATCGGAACGCCTTCGTGAAGAGGAAGGGTGCCAGGGAGAGGCCAAAGGGGAGAGCTTTGAACTGGAACACTCGAGCTTGCCAGACAAAACCGGAGGTGACGTCTGTGCGCGCGGGTGAATAAGGATCTGGAAGTACGCATCTTTCAGATCTATGGAGGTAGCCCAATCTACGTGATGGATGAGTCTCTGATCTGGGAGGGCGTGTCCATCTTGAACTAGGTATGTCTGAGGAACTTGTTGAGGGGAGAAAGGTCAGGGATGGGCCTCCATCCCACCGAAGGTTTGGGGATCACGAACAGGTGGGAGTAAACCCGGGGTTGGGCTGGAAAACTTCGGTGATGGCCCCTTTCTGAGGAGTTCGAGGACTTCCAGGCGAAGGGCGTCCGCCTGGGCAGGTGGGGGGGTCGCAGGGGGACGGAGGAGGAGAGCGCATGAGGGGAGGACGACGGTGAGCCCACGGTAGGCGAAACCCGTCCCTGAAGAACCGACACTACCCAGGGGCTGAGGCCCATACGTCGCCACTGGCAGGCGGCCGGGAGAGGTTGCCCGCCAGGGGAGCCGATGGTCCAGATGGGGGGAAGGGGAAGAGTGGGCCGGTGCCTTGCTGGGCAGGTTGGGCCAGCTCCATGCGCACTACGGGAGTGTCCTCCAGTCACCGGCGGGGCCGTGCTTGCTGGCCAAACCAAAAATTTTGGCGAGGTTTAGGTTTAGGCCTCTGTGAGTTAAGTGGCCGCTTGGGGGGCCTGGAAAGGCGTGGCTGAGGCCGGGGGGCAAAGGACGCCGCCTGCTTGCGTTCCTCGAGCGAGAGAGACATAGCCTAGGTGGAGTGCCTCGCCAAAGAGCGAGTGATCCTGGCCCGGGACACATCGTAGGGATGCCCTGAGTGCAGGGGAGAGTGAGGAGCGTGCAAGCACCGCGTCTCTAGCCACTAGCAGACAATTAAAATGGCTTGTTGCTGCGCTGTCCGCCGCAGCCGCCAAGTGATGCGATATCCTGTTAACTAGGTGTCGCATAAAGGGGTCGCTGAATAAGCTTGGTTCGTCCTGGTGTGGTTCGGAGTTTGTATCCGAAGGCACTGGGACGGCGCCGTCATCCCCAGGCCAGAGTACCTCCGCCCTCTGCAAGAGCATGCTAAGGTAGGCATGCCCTGCAGTGGTGTGTAAGATGCCCATCAGGCGACAATCTGATTGGGAGATGGCCCACTCCCTGGTAACCGGATTGTCGGCAAAGAGGGAGGCAAACTGGGTGCTTCCTGTGGGTCCCAAGTAGGGCGCCGAAGGGGGGCCGCATTGGGTGCCGGGGGCAAGTCTTGACCCGGCGTGGGGACGGCGTCTGCACCCCTGGCGCGTTTTGCCGGACTCTCCCACAGCGAAGTGAGTGTGACTGAGGTGCGACAATTCTGAGTCTGGAGTATTGGGCTGGGGGCAGCCCAACGATGTCAGGGAAGGCCAAGATCGGCAGAGGGAGGGGCGTCCCTCGACACGAAGTCCGGTCGAAACCGTTCAATGGTGTGGATGTCATAAAGGGATGAGAAGAAGTCCTCATCATCGTAGTCGTCCTCAGGCTGTGGGGAGTCAAGTTCCTGGGAAGGGAGGTCTTCCTCAGGGGGCAACTGCGCGGGTGCGCGAGGGTCCCGCCCTGGTAGGGTGGTGGCGGGGGGGGGGGGGGATGGCGGGACCCTCGTGGCTCTATGCTCGGCAGACGGGCTGGGGGGGGAGAGCCCGGACTGCCGATCGGACAGCGCCCGAGGGTGGGAGACCCAGGTCGACCCAAGTCTGCGAGGTTGGGTGCCACAATCGACCAAATTGTTGTTCAGGTTGGGTGTGTGTATTGAGGCACTGGTCCCTCTCGGGGGGCATAGAGCCACTGGTCCCCGGAGATAAGCGGGCTGTGGCGGCCCAGAGTACTGTGCAGGGACTCGCCGGGGACCGGGGTACCTTGGGCAGCAGGGGGGGAATAGTAATCGACCCTGGTATGTGGTTTCCCCCCCGGGAGCGCGTGCCGGGTCCCAGTGGAATGGGACAGGTTACCCGTGGTCCCGCTGGTAGATCCTCCCCCGGAGGAACGGGACCGAGGACGTTGCCCAAATGGGGGCCGAGTAGGTCGGACCCCCGAACGTCCTGAACCCCTAGGGGAACCTGCGACGGGCGCGAGCGGGGTTGGTCGGCCGTCTTGTGTATGTTCACAACCGGTGGATGCACTCGGTGTTCCCATACGCCCAGAGTTATGGACATGTGCATGGTCGTGCCAAGACGTGGCCATAAAACTGCGTCCGGAGATAACTGGACGCTCCTCGTGCAGGGGTGTTGGCTGCACCTGTGCACGGTGGGGGGAGAGCGTCGTGAGACGGGCGAGTCCGGATGGGGGGAAGAAGTGGACCCGCGCGTCCCATAAGTGCGAGTGACGGGTGGGGGTTCCCAGCCCAAGGCCGTCACCCGTGCCTGTCCGCGGCCCGGCAAAGGTCCCCGGGGGCCGGGGGTCGCGTGACTCGGCATAGTAAGTGGATGTCTGACTATGCGCAGGAAAGCTAGAAGGCAGGGTGGCTGGGGGAGAAGCGGAATCCCGCTCGGATTTCTTGGCTAGACGGGGTCCCTTAAGGGGGGCCTTGCCCTTAGATTTCCTGGGCAGGTTGAACGAAAGGCACTTAGAAATCGCAGCCGGTTGCCTTCTAGCTTTCGAACGCAACGGTCGTGCGTCGTCGGGTCGGGTAGAGGAGGGAGACTCCCGCGTCCCCTCCGCGGGAGGGACGTCTCCGTCTACCGCGGCCGGCCGTTCTCCCAAGGAGAGGACGGTTCGCTCGGGGTTGGAACCAACTCGTGGGTCCTCCGGGAATGTGAGCGAACTCTGAACGTCAGAGTTATTGCTCGACCCAGCCGAGTCCTTCACCATATTGGGCGATGGCGCCGAGCGAAACCGGAGCACACGATCGTAAACGGGAGACACGACGGTCGATCGAGGAGGATAACCAAGTCGACCGATCGATCGTGCGCACACAATAAAATAAAAAAAAATGTAAACAACGCACACAATGGAATATACAGGTAAACAAGTCCGTACAGGGACACAAAGCGCAGCAGAAATGAGCGAAACAGTGCGTGAGAAGCGACCGTGGCGTGGGCCCAAAGTGCTGAGTAACGCCACGTGTAAATACAATGACGCCGGTCGATCGCGATCGTTAAGGACACGAAGGCGAGCGAAAGAATTGTGACAACTGAAAGAAAGGGTGCAAACCAATTGAGGAAGCAAATTCAGGGCGAAAAAAACCACGTAAAATACCGAGGGTTAGAAGTTGGTGCACAAGAGAGGGAGACCGGCGCAAAACAAGATGGCGACGAGACCGGCTCACGATCGTCGCGCGGGAGGTTGTGAAAAACCGGAGCACACGATCGTAACACGACGGTCGATCGAGGAGGGTATACAGGTCGATCGACCGTGCGCACACAATAGCAATATAACACAATGGAAATATAAAAGTAAACAAGCTCGCACAGTGACAGAAACGCAGTAGCGATGAACGAAAACCGTGCGTGGGCAACGACAGTGGCGTGAACCAAAAGTGCTGAGTAACGCCACGTGTAACAGCAATGCCGAAGGGCGATGCGATCGCCACGCACACGACGCCGATCGAAAATGTGGCAATGAATGGGAGGGGTGTAAACAAATGTAGGAAGCAATTTCCGAACGACAAACCACGTGTAATTGCGTGTGGGCTAGAAAGCTGGTGCGACAAGGAATGGAGACTGGCGCAAAACAAGATGGCGACGAAACCGACCCGCGATCGTCGCAGATGAGATAGTGGAATCGTGATACAAGTAACGGCGAGATTAGAAATCGGAATTTTGGGGCAAAAGGCCGTAAAGGCGAGTGAAAATGCAAGGCCGATGGACAAAGGGAGGCCGAGAAAACGCGAGGGGACGTGGCGATGGAAAATGCCGATCAACCTCGAACCGGTTACGCAAATAGACAAGAACCGGGAGCACCACGATCGCGAGAAAATTTTAGCGAATAAGGGTAGAATGCTAGCCCATCCGATAACCTCACACGTCAAGATATAAGCGGAAGCCACAGATAAATGAGTACAGAGTGCAAACACAGCAATCTTTACACAAAGGCAAAGTATAGGCGAGACAGAGCACAAGACTTATCTTGCTTGGGCGACAGGCCGAAGTAGAATGCCGGACAGTACACGATCTTCGGCATCTTCCGTAATCGGAAGTAGGGTGGGCGTCACGTGACTATCTTATGACTGCATTGCCACAAACTTCGGCCTGACAGAGCTGACTGACAGCCGTTTAATGCTATGGTCTGACATGGTATAGTATACGACGCCAAACATAACACTTGTATAGAGTGTGTACTGGACCGATCAAATTCAAAATGTTGGCAAAATTTCTTGGAAGCATACTGGAAAATGCGGACTGAACCAGCAGTTTTCCATTCCATCTCTTTTCTTTTCATCTTCGCCCCCACCTCCACCTCCACCTTGTAATATCTAAACAGAACTTATTTCTTTAAGAAAAAAAAAAAAAACTGAATTTTTTCAAAAAACACATTTTCATCCCAGTACTGAAGGAAGTAATTCCTGCACACAACTTTATCTAAATGAAGAAATGATCAAAACAGAGGACCAACTCACCGATGTAGACGAAGATATGGTTTTTCCAAATCTTTACAGGTTCCCACCACTGTGAATCCCCTAGGTCCATTTCATCATCTCCACCACTCTGCAAGACAGATGCACCTTTTTCTTTTTAAACCAAGCCATACACTTCAAGAAAGTTACATAGAATGCAATTCAAGGATCATATGTTTACTGCCAATTCTTTCAACATGAATCAAACAAGTCTAATTAAAAAAAAATCATCTTTATATGATATGAAACGAATTGTTTCGTTACATGAAATAATGTTTCGTTACATGAAATAAAGTAACCATGTACCAGTTCAATCAGATCTGACCGCTCGATACCTCAGGAATCGATTTAAGGAGTGTCACATGTATTTGGGAAATATCTTTTCAGACTTGTAAAGCACATCATCTAACCTTGTATCCTAAAATATTTTACACTCTATTTCAGCAAGGACTTCAGAACCAACTAAAATCTTCATATGACTTGCTTTTTTTCAGGATCTCCTTCTCCTTGAAAACATACTAAGCCAATGTAGTGTGCTTTATTTTACATCAATCAATAGGTATTTCACTTTTCTGGTCTTTTTTTTCCGCATCTTTTTTCTGTTCTTTCTCAGAATAAACCAATCTATTTCAAATGGTAGAAAGACAGATATGGAATAATTTCATGTTGGACCCATCTAACTGTAAAGATCAAATATCAAGTGTGTGTAAAAGTTCTGGGTTTTACTATCATAGTTAGGCAGGAGTAGGAGGAGTATACCGTAATCAGATTGTTGATGGTGAGGGTCAGAGTCTGTTTCCTTTTGTTGTGGGGCTGCTCCAGGTGGTCCCCAAACCGAGCAGCCCTTTTAGCCATGCGGGCTGCTTTCAGAGGGTCATCATATTCAAATTTCAACCTGAAATGATAGTATATCCATCACCAAATTACCCATACTTTTAAATAAAAATAAACTCATATTTCAATCTGAAATGACAATATATCAAACGTCAAATCAGTCCATGTTTTAAAACAAAAATAAGATGCAAGTTTCAATCTTAAATGACAATATATCCATCACCAAACTAGTCCATACTTTTAAACAAAAACAAAAGCCAAGTTTCAATCTGAAATGACAATATATCTGCCATCAAAATTAGTACATACTTTTAAATAAAAATAAACTCAAATTTCAATCTGAAATGACAATATACCTACCCATCACCAAATTAGACCATACACTGAACAAAAATAAACTATATACACATGCACATCAACTAAAACATATCCGCAATACTACTTTAAAAAATGCCAGTGATCTCATTAGCGTTCTTTTACACAAGAGACCATGAAAATATGACAAAACTGATAATGAGATACAAACACAACATACCCCTTTTCAAGTGACAAAGTTTGTTTCAAAGGAAGTTCTGATGTTCAACTTACTGCACAGCACAGTTGTTCAAAACAAAACACTCTTGACAAAAGGTGACAACTCCCAAACCAATCCATCTGTGTGTGCACATACTGAAGCATGTCCCAAACCTACTGTTTGTGTTGCTGGTTTTTCTTCCCCTTCCTGGCTGAGCTGGCACTCTGCCTGCTACTGTCATCTGGTCCATTGCCTTGATCCCTTCCTCGGCCTCGGCCTCTCCCGCGGCCCCTGCCTCTCTGCTTGCCCCGACCCACCTCTGGTTGTGAGCGTTATTTCACGTTCTGGTGTGGGACTCAGAGAAGGGCTAAGGCTAGGAGTGCGACTTCTGCAACCATAAACAATTCTTTACACAAAACTTTTACATCATTTCTTTTCAGTAATAAAGCCCTAAAAGCAATTGTTAATATTGCATGTTAAAGCTGCAATGCTTTATATTTTTTCTCTCAAAATGTAACTGAAAAAGTGCAGTACAAAAGTGAACTCCATTCTGGGATGCAATCTTCAGGAGGACACTTAATGAGGGACTGAGGGATCGGGATTAAGAGAAACGAAACAAACCTCCTCCTCTGCAGTCTTTGGCGATATCGTGGGGGTGTTCTTGAACGAGATCTTGACCTTGACCGTGATCGTTCCCATGAACGGGTGAGCGTGGAGAGCGTGACCTGGATCTTGACCGAGACGAGGATGATCGTGACCATGAACGACTATAAGACCTCCGATAGGTAGGCACACGATTACGATTGTATGGTCGGCTTTGGGGTACAGGACCTGATTTATTAGGCATTCCACGGTAAGACATGCCCTGGTTGTGAGAGAAAAAGGGTGGATTTGGACCTCGTTGCTGTTTTGGGTGGATTACCATTCTGCGTGTCAAAGCGGCTGTTACGCTTGACACCCCTTCCCATGTTATGACCAAGAGGGCCTGAAGGACCAGGGAAACGCATCTCATCCTGCATGTCATAGTATCTTGGCCCATCTGGTCTTGGAGGTTCGTTCACTCTGCGACATACACACACACGCACACATTATATTTATCCATATTAAATCATACGATTTTGGGAAAGCGACTTGGCTGTCCCGGGAAAAAAAAAAAAAAACACAAATTCTGAAAGATGTATATTTGTCAAAGATCCCATCACCTTACTCACTCACCCGTTAATCTTACCAGACTATTTGTAGTAAGACGAAAAAAAACGGTTTTCTTTTTCAATTTATGTGACGTCGTAAAAACTGCTACTCTAAGGAACAGCTTAGAATTTCAAAATTGAATATATCTATTTCAGATGTTCTAATTAAAAGTCTGAAATTCCCTCAAGTTTCAATTTTTCCAAGGTAATCTGAAAGTGAATATGAGCTAACAGCTTTATCCTCTGTTTTACTAAATTCAGGAAAGCCTTTTCATCTACTATACATCACCAATCAAGACGAGGGCGGTGGAGGGGAGGAGGATACAATAACACAATCTTGTGGCTCCAGAGACAACCTTTCCAATTTTTCTGATCCTAATTCCTGCTTATTCCAGGACACCTGCAGCCATGTAAACATACCACTGAAAAGAAAAGAACCTCCAAATCTCATCCATAACATCAAGAAAATCTTCAATGCCTTCCTGAAATATTCGCTGGGGTATGAAAACCCACTTAGAAAAGATCTTCAACACTTAAATTTTTTTTTTTTTTTTTAAACACAACAACACACAGTAGTAAAATGAATAAATAAATGTGACAAAAGAGAGTTTGAGACATGATGGATAAAAGTAGAACCAAATAAAAAGCTATGACAAAAATGTAAATAAAACATAGTTTCAAGTATAAAGAAAAAAAAAAGAAAAGAAAGAAAAGAAGAACAAGCTATTCAAAATCTCATATACAAGAAACAAACAACTTTACATCCAACACATAAAAGAAGTCTTTTTCTGAGTGATACAGAGTATCAAAGCACAAACATCAACACTCACAAAGGCAAAGGTTCTTGAGACCAGTTCTTTGTAAGTGCTGTGCCTTCATTGAAAGCTTGCTCAATCTTCTCCTTCAGCACTGCTTCAACTCGGTCTTTTTCCATCTCATTGTTCACTGATGCAAATGCTCGCTGCACATACTCTCTGTAACAGAAATTCTATTCATTTATTATGAGAGATACATGTACATACACATATACATACAGAGAGAGATTTGACATTGTGGTCTTTTCCACATGCAAACCATAACTAATTTTATTCAGTTCACAGTCAACAGTCCTAAATATTTCATAATCCCCATAATCAGCGTTCAAGCTAAGCATTTGCTTGTTGTTGCTCCAGTTCAGTAAGTTGTTTATGTACACATCTGTTCATTAAAGAAACGTTTAAAAAAAAAAAAAGCTAAGAGCGCTACTTCAGCAAGCAATCTGTTCCAGTATAGCCAAATGCAACAGGAATGTAATTTAAATTAGTCAACTTAAAAAAAAAAATACCATACTGAAGAATTATACCATACTGAAAAAGGAAAGATAACATTTAAAGTGGCAGTAATCACTCTTTGTCTTTTAAACAACCCTTCTTTTTCAAAGCATGGTGATCAAGATGGATGGTAAGGGTGGGGAAGAAGCCTTCACTTCTCAGATTTCCCAGTATCATCTCACAAACCATGTCAGATGTGGGCATTTCCATACTGTCTGCAGACCCGTTTACCCTAAAATTACTACCTGTGTAGTTTTCAACTACCTTGACCATGTTTTCTACAAATCTTCCATTTTTGTGAAAGTGGGGAAGGTGGGGCCTGAGTTGATGCGCCATGTTCCAAATGTTTGTTAAAAAACAAACAAGAGGGTGGGTGGCGGGAGCTGTTTACATCTGCCATCATGCAGCAGAGGGTACAGGGATACCTGATCTTATGATGCCAGTAAAAATATGTTTGTTCCAACACAATTACTTTCAAGCCTTATTCAAAGCATACTTTGGCACAAATTCATGTCTTCCCATTGACTGTCTTTGTTCCCCAATATTTCAGGGCCCGAAATCACCACAATGATTCCTACATATCGGCATATTGTTGAATAAAGTAAAACACAACCTGTGCGCAAAAGCAAGCAAGAATTCCATTCTTTGGTCAAAACATGCTGCTCATCATGCTTGAACACTACATGTTCAATTACTGCTCAAAATCTTTGTCTGTACATTTTTGCTTACTAACCTTTTTTTTCCTTTCCAAATATGTCATACTTGCAGAGTCTGTGACAGCTTTGAGATTTAGATATAGACCTTTTTCACCATTACAGTTTTTCATCTTCAAAACATTCGTGCTACCAACTGACCTGCTGGCAAATAAAAAGTATTTTCTAAAGACTTGCGGTTATAATTTGACTTCTTGACACCTGCATGTGTAAAAAACATTAAATCTGAAATGATGAATGGTAAAAAGCACCCAAGAAAAAAAAAAGTTGGCAATCGTCATAGTCAAAATCAGTATGAGAATATTATACAACCAGAAGCACAGGTAGTTGTTCAATTTTTCAATGTTAAACCATCAACACTGCCAACCCACTTTCATGCATGGATCTCTGGATAATGATGCATTTTTTGGCCTTCACCTGACTGTTCATGCTTACAGAAAACCCGTTATCCAAAAGGTGAATAAAATGCTAGCCTTTCATGGCTTCAGCCAGTGTCTGAAATGCCTTCACTGCTCGTTTAATTTTGGTCTGTTTGACTTCAGGAAATCATTCTTTATATTTTCACTGCTAATACTGAACCTGAATTTTCAAAAAATCACCCTATAATGTTGGAAGTGAAGCTGAAAATGCCCCTGATATTACCCTCTGAAATATCAGGGGTGAAGATGCACTATTCACCAGCTGTCAAATGAAGGTTTGATAGTACTCAGAAGGAATTATGATTCAGAACTTACTTCAGTGATGGAGGCCACTCTCCAGACGCTTTGTTCTCCGGTCTGAAAAGATAGTGAAATCTATGTCAAAAAAGAAATTAATGTCCGGAATGCTGGAACATCTAATGAGAAAAAACAAAGTCAGCTATCAGCTTTACTCTTTCACTGACTAAAAGGCACCTGCTGTTTTTCTCTGTCTTTTTTTTCCTCTTTTGCTGTCCCATCTTCTGTGCTACCTCATTAGCATAGCATTGCATCCACGCCACTCATTCCAGCATCCTGTCCATAGCCATGGCCCAGTCCAGCCTACTGCAGCCCCAGCAATCCACAAGAGCAGTCAATGTCAAAATCTTCAAGAGGCAACCCTCCAGAGGAGACACTGCACTACTGCCAAGTCACTTCAGTGGTGTTCAGTGGCATCTGTTCTGATCCAACATATGCAGGACACCACCTACTAAGCCCCCTAATGACTACAATAATTTCTTAGTTGCAGAGTTGGCATGAGCTCTCTCTCTCTCTGGACGGCACCATCACATTCGTCCAACAAACCCCATGGACTCACCAATACTGGTAACCCTGATGGAACTAACCCATGGCCACAGACATGGAGAGGATATCAAAACTGTGGTCACCATGAGAATAGGGCATGAGAGGCTACAGAGTTCGAGGCTTTTTTCCCCATGCTGATCAACGAGAATGATGACGACGAAGATACTACAGATTTCCATTCTGGTCCGAGACTACATGACAGGGCTGTACTCTACGCTTACTTTCCTAATATATCCTGGCGTCAACCAGGCCGACAGACACAGACACTTCCAATGTTGGTCAAGAAATTTGAGCAACACTCTCAGCAAAGTATCCTTGAATGGATGAAACTGTGTGGTCCTAGTCTTCCCAACTGAGCCCGTAGCAAACTCAACACCTGGTAGGAGCCCGTCAGGGCAGAAAAGTCCCACATCGCTTCAATGGGAATCGAACTCACAACTTCCCAGCCGGGAGTCCGCAATGCTAACCACTGCAGCACAACGGATACTTGCTGTCTAATTTGAACATCGTCAGCCCATATAAAATCAGTTAGACATAAATCAGATGTATCTAAATTTTACATACATTTAGAAGTGGCTGCAGCATACAGTCTGAATAAAATGTTAATGACACAGGATAAATGATATTTTAATGTGTGCAAATCTGCCTGGCGAATGCTCCTCATTAAGCTGCACAGCATATTTTAATCCAAAGAGAAAGGTAAATCACAGAATATGCTTGAGATTTAGATGACTGCACAAGAGTAAACCTCACCTGTCATTTGGATTAGCAGATCCACTGCCACTATTTGGTATTGCTTCCTTTTCCTTCTTTGGAGTGTCAGGAGACCCGGGACGCTTTCCTCCAAGGGGCCTATTTTGCGTTGCCAGAGATGCTATGGATGTTCGGCCTCTACCTTACTGCTGTTTGGTCATCTGACTCAATGCGGGGCCCTGGTTCAGGTTCTTGTTTCTCTTAGGTATGTTAAAACGGATACCACCTGAATTCGGACCTGATAGGACAGGAGAACAGGCTAGATAATCACTTTGGTTCACACTCCGCAACCGACACATCTCAATCATGCAGACATGCACTCATACAGTCCTGCACCATCCACCATACAGCCAACCCAAACTAAGAGAAGATGTTGATGCAAATGTCCCTTCTGTATGTATTTTTTGCTGATGATAAACAGTATCTCAACACACAACTTTTTTTATAACTATCCCATAAACAGTATCTCAACACAACTTTTTTATAACTATCATTCTGCTGCTTACTACTGATCTGCCATGCTCCAGGTTATTTTGAAAATAGCTATTGCAGAACTGGTCACCATTTCTAAATTACTTTAATTCAGGCCTTTTTCTTGGCCTTTAAAAAGGTTTTAAAGCAAAATATAAAGCTATACTGGGTTACAGCATGACAATGAGTAACACTAATAAACTGTCAAACTGAGTCAAGAGTCAAGATTTATTTTTAGTACAGTGTATCAGATCAATCTCAAAGCAAATTCATATACTTTTCTTGGAAATCTAGGGGTTATAATTCATCCAGCAACAATTTCCTGGGGTAAAAATTAAACTCAAAATCATTTTTCACATGCTGAAAGTTTTGCTAGCTTTGCCATCATGGAAACTGTCACCCATTCAATGTGACTGAAACAAGCTGGACATCTCAAGAAATGATGTACTCTCAAAAGACTGGACTAAATCATTTAGCGCAAAGGAGCCAAAGCCAAAACGTTTTCACTGTGGGACTTTTCATCATCATCACTCATAACACACGGACAATTTTTCTGGCTCATGGTAAAACAAAAAAAATAAAGCAAAAAAGCAACATCAGTAAAGATAATCAGCTGGCAAAAATGCTAATACTCTTTAAAAAAAAAAAAAAAAAAGAAAGACACTACACTGAATAAAATCGTGCAAGCCTGATAGCATCTGGTTCAATCTGCACACCTCCACATCCAATCATCAGTTTATGAGATAAAGCAATAATACACATTCTTACACCTTATGCAGTTTTCTTTTACCCAATTCTTTGCTTCAAGGGGCACTATATCCCCATTTCTTCACGATTTAAAAATGCTGGGACTGATTTCATTGTCAAAATGAAGTCAACTGACTACATAAGTCAGATTAAAATATCAACATCACACAAATATATGCACAGCAACCTAAACCTGCCACTAAATCTGTAAACAAAACTTGTGGAATTTGGATCCAAGAATTCAGCCAAGACGATTTTCCACAAAAACAAAGAAAAAAAAAAAATTTAAAAAAAAAAAAAAGGCAGCATATCAACAAATGCTTAGGTTTATTTCTCGCTCTATAAAGTTATTTTCGTAGCTCCCTGGAAATCATGTTTGGAAAAAAAAAAAAAAAAACAGGCACTGGTAGCTGAAGAGTTAAAGATACTCTGACATCTTTAGCAGAAACAAACAGTAAGAGACCTTTTCGTTGTTTTTTTTGGGCGATGTTGACAAAAATGCTAATATCTTAAAAGCTGTCTCAATAATAACAAAGAATGAGAAAAAAAAAAAAGAAAGACAAGAAAAAAAGGGAGAGATGAGGCAGGTGGTTGCTGTTATCACAGATGCAGGATATTCTACGTTACCTACATACACCCCAAAAGAGAAAACAAAGCCCGGAATCTTCCAATCTTATAAAAAAAAAAAAAAATAGGCCTTTTCTCCAGACTTACTAGGTCCAAAGCGATTACCAAAGAACTGGTTGCCTCTAGATGGATCAGGATGGGGTGGTCCGCCCATATTGGATCCATCCATAGCACCAAGCTGGTCAGGCCTCATTCCATCATAGCTGGGGGGCATCTCTGGTCTCATTGGAGGTGGACCATACCCTGGCTGAAATAATTTCAACATATGTATACTTAAAGCACATTATTCAGGTAATATGCTACTTTACAAAAGAAAAACAGAAAAATCAGCTCTCTCAAATCACCCATTCCAGCCCCAACCCCTGCTTCTCATTCCACACACACACACTCATCAATGCATGGCGGGCGTAGACAGACAGATATACACAGACTGCAAACTTATACACATTGAAATCTATTGTCATGTTAGACAGGAGGAAATTTTAGACTTGCAGAAACAGGCAAGCTTTTACAGGAATTTACTGTATCAGAATGTTGTGAAACTGCTGGCAGTTGTGTTCCATAATAAAGGATCCTGATAAGAAAAAGACCTGCCTGTTTGTTTTTGTCTTAACCTCTGGGATTTATAACTGTCAACTGACAGATGCAGAACAAGGTGAGGCGCTGAGTGCACATTGAGGAGCTCCCAACTGTAAGAATGGTTCTGGAAACATGTTTTGATAATGCCCATATAAAACTGACATCAAAGAAAGGTGACAGAATGACACTTTTAAAGAGAGAATGAAATCAAGTATGAACTGAATAAAAGTATGTAATTCAAAATAAGTACACTCTCAGAACATTATAATTCATGCTCTGATCATGTTCCTTTTCAAAAATTATATTCAACGAATCACACACACACATGCACACACAAACTCAAACAGTGGAATTTCACTTTCATTTAAGTAGATATCACTTACCCTACTGTCAAAGGGGGGCATGTATGGGTTTGGACCAGGTCCCCGGTCCCATTGCATAGTCTTGTTGGTATCCATAGCTGAACCTGACAAAAAAAAAAAAAAAAAAAGAAAGAAAAGAGAAAAAAAAAATCAACATTCAATTCAATTATTTCAAGGTACTGAAGCAGAAAATACATGAATTGTCTGGACTGGCCTTAGTTCTTCTGACCATTATACATGGAGAAATAATATCTGTCGCATGTCTCCTGTCTAGGCTGCTCTCTCAAGAAGCCAACAACACTAATCATTCTTACTCCATATTTAGTAATCAGTTTACAGATCTGAAAGACCCTACCGTTTTAATCAAATTAGTCCTAACAAAAAATGGAAAACAAGGTGAAAAAAAAAGACGTTTAGTGCTTGCACAGGCTTCCTCATGCAAGGGCTACCGTCCAGTGTAATTTGTTCTACTCTGTGAGACAGGCAGACAAAGACGGACAGATCGACACTGACAAACACATCCACACACACAGAAGCAGCAGGACGGGGCAAATATCTGTCAAAGGTTTCATCACATAAACATGATGTCTATTCAATGACAAAACACTACCATGAAAAATTAAAGCTTGTAAAATGTGACTCTAAGCACAAATATGTAGTGTTGATTTTATTTAGTACAGAATCAAAATGAAGAAACATATATGAAATAGGTAAAGTTAACATTAATGCTAGCACATATTTATATGCAGAGAGTGAAATGATCAAGCAAGGGGTTCCTCTTTCGTGATTCATTGCCCAGAGTAAATAGCAAACTGTGAAAGAGAGACAGATACTGAGACAGACAGAGAAAGACAGCAAGAGCAAATGCCAATTAATATGTATCAGCAGTTTCCAACTCAATGAACCCAACATAATACATCATCATCATGTTGGCTGACAGCTTATACAAAATCTAGTTAATAACACCACAAGAAAAAAAAAAAAAAACCCAGGCACATAACTGAAGTTTTATTTAGTACAGAGACCAAAAACCATTCAAATGCTTACGGATAACCAAATCGTTGGTACACATCATGTGGAGTGGGAGGCATTGAATAGAAGCCAGGGGGATACATTCCTGCTCCAGCATGGTCTGGTGGAGGTGGAGGCGGAGGTCCTGGGGGGGAGGTGGTCCAGGTGGGGGTGGAGGTGGAGGTGGAGGCCCTGCTGGCAAGTCACTGTTAGTGTTGTTCTGTGCTTTCTTCTTCAGTGCCTTCCCACCAGAACTGCTCTGCACAGCCTCCAATGCTTTTCTGGCTTTTTCCCACTCTGGTTTCTCTTCCACTGAACCAGACATTGCCATGCTGTCTGGTGGCAAAGGCCTAAAATAGGAAAAATCACTTGAAACATTTAAAATAGGAAAAATCATTTGAAACATTCATTCAAAAGTGGGGAGAGAGAGAGAGAGAGAGAGAGAGAGAGAGAGAGAGAGAGAGAGAGATCATTCTAACTCTTCAATTTTACACAACATAATTTACCAAAAAGCAACCAAAAATAAATTAATGAATTTGAAATGTTTTTTCAGAATGCACACTGATCTTTTCTCTTCAAATGTATCATGCTGCTATGTTTCAACTGACCCGTATTTTTCCCAATATTATTGAGAAAAACACACACCTTACTTCCCCCACACACACATGCTTTCCCATGGACACACTTAACGCTAGGTACACACATACCTCTAACATTTCTAGCCACAAAATCACAGGAAGTTCAATGTCTGAAGCATACACAACTGTACGCTGGCATTGTGGTTGTACACAAGAAATGAATGAACGAAAGTAAATCTGAAGACTGGGTTCTCTCAATGATTAAGGTCCACTGTTACAATTTCGTACCCCAAACAAATCCGCCCGATTCGCCTGGTTAGTCGTACTGAAATGCTATCTCTCTTCCTCTCTTAGGAAATGGATCTATCTAGCCTGGATAAATCAAACAAGAAGCAGAACAAGTAATGATGAAAATAATGTATCTTTGCTAACACCTGTCCTAAGCATGTGTCCATAAATGGGAAAAAATCATGACCATACAACAGCCCCCACCTTTGATTCCTATCAAGATCTGTGTGTAACGTTTCGTTCAGCAGAAATCTATATCTGCTTTAAACTTTTGATAAAGCCTTTTTTTTCCCCCCTAAATTGAAGCCTGGCTATGTAAAAGATTCTTGTATTAGTCATTAATCTTTATAATTATAACTTTGTTTATACTTTGTATTAAGGAAATTATAATAGAGTAACAATTTTTTTTGTGGGGGCGAAATTGCTTGGCTTGAAAAAATGTACTGTATGCAAATTTGCCCATACTCTCAAAGCATATAGATGAGACAGGATGAGTCTACCTGTTGATTCATATCCCTTGATTAAAGTAATTAGCAGCATTTAACTGCATGTGTGTTACTGTGTTTAAGTGCGTGTCTGAGTGTGTGTACAGTCACAGACATGTGCATGTGCGAGTCTATGCGTATCTAAAAACATGTACGTGTACTCTATTTGAGTATTTTCTATCTTGATTCAATATAGTCTAATTCACCTTCCTTTGTTTCTTTTAGGCTTAAAATACACCACACATGACAAAAATCTGCCAGGAATAAGTAATTAACACTCATCTTCATACATGCATTTGTTGCTCTTTGCCTCTGGACCAAATTCCATTTTCACCATGGACGAAATTGTATGGAGGTTGGATGAAATTGTCACAGCAAACACATGCACTGGTTTTAGGTCATTATCTAATGAATATTCATCAATTTGCACCACATTTTTTGTACCACATGATAGTCTAATCTCTTCAGTAAATGGTCACTTGTATCAGAGCTTTGAAAAGTAGGCTGGCTGGCTGTGTCTGCTGGCCGGAATAGGTTGTAAAGTACAGACTCTGTCTGCTATAGATGAAATTATAATGGGGGACCCTAATACTTGGTTCATTTTCTGTGTTTACATAAGCTTCCATAAGTTTTTCCAGTAAAAATTCAAGGATTTTTCAAGGATTTCCTATATTTTGAGACTGAAAATAGAGTAACATCAACATTCCTACAACACTTTCCCATATGTTTGCATGGAAATACACTGTGCAGTTAGCTTAGCGTTCTGAACAATCTAACGATGGAAGCAACCAGTCTTTGTGTTCTTTCTTTTGTAACCAACTATCCTTGAAAACACACAGTCGCTATCTGCTATCTTCACAAAGCACATCATTTTTTTTTTTTTTTACGTTTACTAGAAAATATGTAAGTAACATTTCAGACATGTGCATAAAAAGAAACACTTCAAGGAAATGAAAAAAAAATTAAAAGAAAAATTACTGTGCCACCAGACAAAAAAAAAAAAAAAAAAAAATACAACACAAACATGAATTTGGACCTCTTATGTCTTCTTCAGATGAGTCAACATTCAAGACAATGAAAAAAAAAAAAAAAAGCATGAACACACAGCGAAAACAAAACACCAATCGACGATCACTTATCTCAAAAATCAGATGCAGTTTTCATTCCACTTCCATTTTGCATCCAATTTGTGGAGGTAAGTGACTGTCAGTTTGTGCTTTGTTTTTTCAATGTTTTGAATGTTGTCCATCTTGCCTGAAGAAGACCAAAGCTTATTGTTTGTTTTGTAATCTGTTCTTTCCCCTGGGGCCAGAATAGCTCTGTTGGTAGAGCATCAGACTCATAATCTTGGGGTTGTGGGTTCGCATCTCTGCCGGGCCATTTCAGTATGGGGGATTTTCCCCTCAGAGTTAACAATTGTTCTGACTCCATTCCCCATACAGTCCTTTGAATAAGACTCTAAACCGAGTTTCCCTGTTTGAACACACGCACAACATCTTGCACAGACATAAAATCCAATCACCAACTTTCAGAAGAGAAGGCCAGTTTGGCCGTTGGTATGGATGACACGTTAGACATAGCATGCACCTTCCCCAAAGTTGGAGTATGGCTGCCTTAATGACAGGATTAAAAAAAAAAACGGTCATACACACGCAACAACTTTCTGTGTGGAGATGCATTCCTGGATTTATTTTTCACCAATTGTCCAGGCGCTTTAGGCAATCGGGAATTAATTGCAGGCCTGGGCGATCATGACATAATTCTCTTAGAGAGCAACTTTCAACCCTTTCAAAGAAAACCCCATAAACGTACCATCAGACTCTGGAGCCAAGCAGACTTACCAAAATACGCAGGGATACTCTTTTTTTTTTTTGAGGTCTCATAGTGTTAGAGATAATGTCAATGACCTTTGGAAGTGTATAAAAACTAACTTGGAATTTATTATGGATGACAACATACCTACTAAAATAACTTCAAGCAAGAACTACCAGCCATGGATTAATACAAAAACTAAATGTTTGTTGAGAAGGAAATTTTATTTTATAAATTCATTTTATCCTAGTTCTGTATGGCTGTGGAACTCACTGCCAGGTGCCATCAAGACTGCCACAAATGCAGTCTCATTTAAGAATCAAATTGATACGACAGTCTTGAGATCTGCATATTGACTGCTTTTTCTATTTCAACTTGCCCAGATATTTTATGGTTACCTGGGCCTGAATCTGGCCATTCCTTTTAACTTTTGAATATTGTGTGCGACTCTTTGTTGCCAATTCTGATCCAAGGGCCAACAGGCTGAGTCGCACTTTATTTTATTTATTTTTTACTTTTTAACATGCGCGCTGGTGACCTACTTGTTTTTGGGTGAACCAGTCTTTTAGGAAGAAGTGTCAGAGTAATCAACTTGATGATTGTAGACGCTCTACGGAAAGAATGAAAGTACAGGAATTTTTCTTTTAATTTTGTTTCAGCTTTCATCAACACAGTCAGTCTTGCCCATTTGGGCCATATGGTTTCAGATGATGCTAAGCACACTAGCCAGTACTGCATGACCACTAGCCAGGATATTCACACCTGCCTCTACACCAAGACCATCATGAGTTTAAGGTACTGTTTAGGTGCTAGGATCAGGATCAGGATCAGGATCAGGGGCGTTGTATCAAAAACTTAGCCTATCTTTGTACACCCCTTCTATATGTATACATCTTTTTTTTTTCTTGTGACCCTTGGTCCAGTCATAGGCTAGCTCAGTCCTATTATACATCAAATTCATATTAATTTTAGTTAATAATTCATGTTTATCTATGAGGTTCTTAAAAACATTGTTACTACTAGGTGCACGTTTGATGATAACTGTTAGTTCATTCCAAAAACTGGTTACTCTATTAGTAAAAGTAAATTTTCTCAAATTAGGTCTGGAATATTGTTTAAATATCTTAACTTCACTGTTCCTTGTAACATTCTTCTGCAGAGTACAAAAAAAGCATGCTTTATCAACATCATCAATTCCATTAAATATCTTGTATGCTTGAAATCAAGTCTCCTTATTCTTCTTGCCTTAAGTGTTGGAAGTTGTAGATATTTTAATCTTTCCTGATATGAGTAATCTTTATATTATGAATCATCTTAGTTGCTCTTCTTTGTACCTGTTCTTGAGCTTTTGATCGTCTCTCTAGCATTGGATACCATACAGTGTTTCCATATTCAAGAACGTGTCTAACTAGTTGTCTTATATAATTGTAAAAAAGTGTCCTTTTCTATATAAATCTAAAGGTTCTTTTTATTATTCAAATCATTCTGTTAGCCTTATTAATACTATTTACAATATGACTGTCAAATAGCAAATTTTTGTCAGAAGTCACACCTGGGTCTTTCTCTTCCTCACATTTAGATACTTTTATTTCCTTGTCCCCAATTTTCATTATATACTCCTTTTGTGGGTTTGTTTTACCAATATGGAGTACTTTACATTTTTCTGCATTAAAATATAGGTTCCAAGTATCAGACCACTGTACTAATGTTTCAATATCCTTTTGTAATTCCTTATACAATTTGGAGAGTTATAAAGTTTTGTGTCATCTGCAAAGATTTTACATGTATTGTTTAATTCTACAGAGAGATCATTTATAAACACTGTAAATAATATTGGTCCCAAAATACTGCCTTGTGGTATCCCACTAATAACATCAGCATTTTGAGAGAAGGAACTACCAATCCTTACCTTCCGAGTTCTTTTTGATAAAAAGTCTCTAACCCAAACAAGTACATTTCCTATTATTCCATAAGACTCTAATTTCTTTAAAACTCTTTCATGTGGTACTGAATCGAATACTTTTCTAAAGTCTAAATACAAAACATCTATATTCTCTCCTTTATCTTATCTCCTTTGTGAAGTCTTCCATCACTTCTAAAAGTTGAGTCACACAAGATCTTTTTGCACGAAATCCATGTTGACATTCAGCATATAATTTATTTTCTGTCATATGTTTAATAATAGCCTCTCTAATAAATGATTCTAAAATTTTGCATATAATGCATGTTAAACTCACTGTCTATAAATTTCCTGGATCTGTTCTTGAACCTTTTTTGAATACTGGAATAACTGTAGCTGTTTTCCAATCTGAAGGTACCATCATTTCTTTAACAGTCTTAGAAAAGAGTATGTAAAGTGGGAAGGCCATCTCCTCATTTAGTTCTTTTAGTATTCTCGATGGGATGGCATCCGGACCACATGCCTTATTAGGGTTTAGAGATTGAAGTTTCTTTTTTATTGCGTCCACATAAATGTCTACATTTTCTTATACTATGCCTTTTGACCTTGAAGCTGGACTTAGAATAGGCATATTTTTGGTATCTTCCCTTGTGAAAATACTAGAAAAAAATTTCAAAATATCTGCCTTACCCCTGTCTGTCTGTCTCTACTGTGTCACCATCTTTAGTCACTAAAGGGCTCACTCCTGTGTTCATCTTTGTTTTTCGATTGTACTATATCTCCATAAGGCTTTTGGATTTTGTTTACTTTCCTTTGATAGCTTCTTTTCAAATTTCTTTTTTATTTTTTTTTTATTAGAAGTATTATGTGCTTTAATATAATTTTGATAAATCTTTCCCCTGCTTCGTGACTAAAAAATCTCATACAGATTATATATATATATATATATTTTTTTTTTTTTACAAATTCATTGTCTTCGCATTCATCCACTTTGGTTTCTGTTTTTTTATCATTCTTATTTGTTTTAGAACGTTGTTTTCTATTAAAGAATTTAAAATACTTTTAATTTTCCCCAGCATTGTTCTACACTAAGATCTTTGAGTTTACTCCAGTCAATTTTCTTCAATTCTTCTTTTATTGCATAAAATTTCCTCTCTTAAAATTATACAATTGCTTTGTTTCTTTTTTCTCTTGCTCCTCTCCTAGGTACAAAGAGAACAATAAAAACCTCATGATCACTTTTGCCTATAGGAGCTAAGTGCTTAATGTCTGATATCATATTTTCATCATTAACAAGTAGTGAAGTACTAAATCTAGCATATTTGATTTTTGTCCCTCCCTATGTCTTGTTGGTTGTTTTACCATTTGGTTCAGAAATGCATCCTGTATGCAGTTTATGAACTTTTGACTTCTTTCTCCAGAGCCAGTACCATGCCAGTCAATATCTGGGAAATTAAAATTCCCAGTAATACAAACATATTTGAATCTTTCTAATCTAATTTGTTCAGCAGCAGCTCAAACATTTTTTCTTCATTCTCAATTGTTGAATTTGGACTTTTGTAAATAGTTCCAATCAGTATTTTCTGTCTATCCTTATTAAAAAGGTAATCCACAAGTTTTCATCAAAGTCATTACCTTTTGTAAACTTGTATACTTTGGCATTAATAGAATCCTTCACATATACAGTTATATCTCTTTTGGGATTTTCATTGAAAAATAGTTTGTAACCTGGTATTGAATATTCAACAGAATTTACCCCTTTTTGGTTTTTCGCTATAGATTCTGTTACTACTATGATGAGAGGTTTATTTTCTTCAGCTAATAGAAGTAACTCATCTTTTTTGTTCAACAGTCCATCTGCATTTGTGTATAAGATTAAGAAGTGTATAACAGTTCCTGCACTGATTTTCTATCTACATACTAAATAGGGACAAAATCTTAACAGATTCTTTAAGCCTCACGGCTTATAATTTGTCCCATCATTCTATGAAAAATAAGTTAACCTCAAGGTCATAAGCATGCTCAAGATATTTAGACATCGTAATCAAATAATACATCTATTAGCATGTTTCCTTTGTCTATAAGATTTTTGAAAGCATTTAAATTGGGGGCACGTTTAATATTTGGTGCAAGTTGATTCCAATAAGGTGCAACTCGATTACTGAAAGTGAATTTTCTTCTGTTAGTACGGCTAAACTCAATGTGAATTTTATCAGTAGGGTTTCTTGTTTTATCGAAGTTGGATAAAGTAAAAAATTTAGTAGGGTCAATATCATCAACATGATTTAAACAATTTGTAGGCTTGAATCAGGTCACCCCGTAATCGTCGAGCTTTCAAAGATGGTAATTTCAACTTTTCCAATCTATCTTGATATGGTAGGTCTTTCAATTCCTTTATCAATTTAGTAGCTCTCCTCTGTACTTTTTCTATTGCGGAAGACTGTCTTTTCAAATATGGATACCAAACAATATTTCCATACTCAAGGATCGGCCTGACTAAGGCTTTATATAATTTGAGAAAAGTATCTTTATTTAGAAAATCAAAAGAACGCCGTATGATTCCGATCACTTTATTTGCCTTATTTACAACATTGTAAACATGATTATCAAAAAGTAAATTTTTATCAAAAATGACCCCCAAGTCTTTTTCTTCTTCACATTTGGTTATAATAACTGTCTGAGTACCTTTAATAACATAGTCATGCTCGGGATTCTTTTTGCCAATATGCAGTACTTTGCATTTTGAAGCATTAAAATACAAGTTCCATGTCTCTGACCATCTTTCCAAAGTATCAATATCCATTTTGTAACAATTCATGATTTTCTGTTTTATTATAAATTTTTGTATCATCTGCAAAAATCTTACAGAAACTGTGTAATGATTGAGGTAAATCATTTATAAAAATTGTGAATAATACAGGGCCAAGAATACTACCTTGCGGAATTCCACTCTTCACAAATGTTTTACTAGAATAGGTAGCCCCAACTTTAACTCTCTGAGTTCTGTTCTTTAAAAAAAATCCCTGACCCAATTTAATACATGGCCTGAAATTCCATAAGAACCTAATTTTATTAGTAATTTTTTATGTGGCACTGTATCAAAAGCCTTACGAAAGTCAAAATATATTATATCAATAGATTTTCCTTTATCAATCATCTGAGTCAAGTCTTCCATGACCTCCAATAATTGAGTAGAACATGAACGATGTTGTCGAAACCCATGCTGACTCTGGACGTAAAGGTGTTTGACTCCATATAATCAACTATGACATCACGATCTGTTACTCTCTCCTTTCTCAATCCTTTTTCGAAACTCTGCAGGATACAACTGCAGGAGTAAAATTTTAAGTTTCCGTAATGACAGTCTTGCTGCAGTGGTACATGTATGTGTTTAACCTGACCTATGGTCATGCTGCTCTGGCCAAGTAGCGTCAGCCAGCCAAAACAATAGATGAAAGTTTACGTCAGCGCTTTTTTTTTTTTCTCTCAAGACAAACTGAACTTTGCAGTTATATGCTAGCAATTATTAAAGTAACTACAATTAAATGTTTTCAGTATGTGTCTAAACGCCTTGGTGAGGAATTAACAGACATTGTAGAATAACCCCAACAGTGGTCCACTCACTACCCGATTCTGTGATTTGAGATTCTGATCTACGTAGGTTAGACTGGCGTCAAAAGACCATTAGTCAGCCATTGTGAAAATTATGCAATAACTGTATTCCAAGTACTAGGAATATGTCTTGGATAGATGAGACAACATGAAGACGTTGTTGATTGACAGGTACACCAGTAGTATGTGTACGGTACTACCGTCACTAGATTCAGCCACGTTTCTTGAAATTTCAATTCTTATTCTCTTCCGCCACGATTCGGAGATCAGCGAAGGTACGATCTTTACATTAGAAGCCGTTTTTTCATGACTATACATATTCCTAGTAACCCTTTAACTTAATGTTTTTGTTTATGGCTTACCACGAGGAAATTTCTGGAGCTGCAGCCATGCCAATTTTGCTTAAATTTGAGTGAAATCGGTAGAAATGACGACGACGGTGATGTTTCGCTTATTCGCAAGTCTGTGACGTCACAATTACTACCCTGCCCCCCTTCTTGCTAAGGTAGACAACTCTCATTCCAACAGCTTCCGGCTGCCAGGTTTAGGGGTCAAAACTCAAATTTGACAAGCATATTACAACAGCAATAAATAAAGCCACAGGATGCTGGGCTTGATTAGAAGGCGTTTTAAAAATTAAATAAAGAGGTGCTCGTAAATCTATACACTTGTTTGGTACGGCCACATCTAGAGTATGTAAACATAATTTGGAATCCTTTTCTTAAACGGCAGTCTAGTGCAATCGGAAGAGCACCTAAAATGTTAAAATCTTAAAAAAAAAAAAAAAAAAAAAAAAAAAAGTAGAGTACGAGGACATGCTACGAAAGTTAGTCTTGCCATCCTTAAAATATAGAAGATTAAGGAGAGATTTGATAAATGTTTACAATATTTTTTTAAAATACTGACAATACTAACAAAGGTTTGTTTCACTTTTCTAACGAAATAAAAAACTCGTAACAGTGATCTTAAAATTCTAACCATGTTTAGCAGAAATAATATTAGGAAAAACTTTTTCTCTAAACAGTCGCCAAACATTGGAACAATCTTCCTGCACAAACTAAATTGAGGGTACAAATTCAAAAACCTCCTTGACAGTGAGATTAAAATAGCTCAGTTAAAGTAGGCTATCTTTATGATTAGTGCATCAAAAGGGATGCTTTTATCATCACAGCAGTTGTTAAATTAACCGAAAAGGAAGGACGCGTTATGAGTCCGCGAGGCCTGGTCGTCCAATTGCTTGACCTGACCTGACCTGACCTGACTTTCTTTTACTCTGTCTTTACATTTTCATCTCCACCTTTCTCCGTTTCCATTGTCATTTTTCTGAATGCTACCCTCCATTGTTTTGTAAACCGTTCGCATTATCGCTTCGTTTTCATTGTCTTGAATGTTGTTTGTCTTGCCACGTCAAAACACGTCGTGTTTGCTTTGTAATTTGTTTGTTTCTTTCGTTCGCCGGCAAAGTACATTTTCTTTTAAGTCATTTTCGGCATTCATGAACATGTTTTCTGGAAAACACGAGTCTTTCGCGGCGTATCTCCCTCCTCTCCCCCCACCCCCACCCCCGCCTCTTACCTGCCCGGACTGTGGTCTCGAACAAACACTTCGGTAGAATATGAAAACACACAATATATTCACCATAAAAGACAACCCTGCTACGAAAATCAGTTCATTTACTAACGTTTTAAATCTTCGCAAATCTAGCAGCCGCCGTGGCAAAGTAATCAGTGTTACCGGCTCCGAGCTGGGAGGTCTAGGGGTTTGATTCGTATAAAGCCATTTATTTGTGGGGGTTGTCTGCCCCGACGGGCCCCTAGCCATTCAGTGGAGTTTGCAATGGGAAGACTGGGACCACACATAGTCGAGTTTCATGCACTTGATGGGTTTGCATCATAGAGTGTTGCTCAAAGTTCTTGACCAACATTGCATGTGTCTGTATCTCTCAGGCCTGGTTGATGCCGGAATATCATTGGTACGGAAGTAAACGTAGAGTACAGCCCTGTCCTGCAGTTTCAGATTAGAAGATATGTATAGCGCCATTTTTCATCATTCTCAACCTCTCGGATGTGCAATTTTTTTTTTTTTTTTTTTTTTTTAATTGAAGTGTCAGAATTTTATGGCCCTTTCTAGTGTGTGTGGTGGTGGTGGTGGTGGTTGGGGGGGGGGGGGGGGGGGTGGGGTGGGCGGGATGCGTGTGTGGGTGGGTGGGGGGGGGGTGAGTGTTGATGCATATTATACATATACTTACACAGGCTTT
>JADBJO010000034.1:105000-107500 GCA_016801955.1 Conus betulinus | reverse complement strand
CGCACACTTACGCGCGCACGCACATACACATCCACGCCCATTCAGGATACGCTTCAGTGCTCGCACCCCGATCCGTCGGTGCGCAACAGCAGGGGCCCAGAAATCCACCAGTCGGACATCGACACAAGTTTGGAGCAAGCTATAGACAAAAAGTATTTCGGAAACACACACACACACACACACACAACACACACACACACACACACACACCACCACACACACACACACACGAGACAGAGAGAGAGAGAGAGGAGAGAGAGAGAGAGAGAGAGAGAGCGAGTGCGCGCGCGCGCTCGCGTGGGAGTTAAGGGATGGGGGTGGAGTGTGGGTTGGATGGGGCGGATCGGTGGTGGTGGAGACAAAGATGACAGAGGTGGCACTGCATAAGGAAGGAAGCACGGAGACGCAGTCAAGCTGAAATGAAAAGCGACGACCCTGGCTCCACGGGGCCGCCGTAGAGCCAGGCTGTCTGTCAAGACCATTGGCTGGACTGCGTCCACAGTGAAGTATGCTGAGTCCTTAAAAAAAAAAAAAAAAAAAAAAAAAAAAAAAAAGGTGCAGTGAACAGTCTTACCCGTACACGCGAGTGAATTTGGGAGTCGAATTTTATTTTGAAAAAAAAAAAAAAAAAAAGGGGGGGGGGGGGGGGGGGGGGGGGGGGGGGGGGGGGGGGGAAGGGGGGTGAGAAACTCTTGTCTATAGAAGGTATGCAGAGAACGTGGACTGTAACTGAGACCGTATTAATGATTATTTTTCGACGATAAATTCAAGTCCATATAGCATCCTGTTGACATTTGATTCTTGGCGTCCGTACTAAATGATGGTTATTTTCGTTTGGGCAGGACTTTGTATGTATTCAAACAAATCCCATGTCAACATAGACACGCGGACACAGACACACAGACAGACAGACAGACAGACAGACAGACAGACAGACAGACACACACACACACACACACACACACACACACACACACACACACACACACACCGTATTCGAGCACCTCACCCCCCAACTGTCCATCCACCTTTATCCCCGTCCCCATTGAAAAAAAAAACCTACACACACACACACACACACACACACACACACACACACACACACACACACACACACACACACGTAGTAGTATTCAAAGTTCTGCACACTTTTCCTCCATCCCATCCCTCCACCGTTCTTTTCATAAGCACGCATCCGCATACCACACACACCACACATCGTCTAATATCAATTTTAGTGAGAAGTCGTTAAATTCAGGAACACACACCCTCACACGGGCACACTCACACATTTACAACACACACACACACACACACACACACACACACACACAAGGACACACACACACACACACACGTACGCACACACACACACACACACACACACACACACACACACACACACACACACACACACACACACACACACACACACACACACACACACACACACACACACACACACAAGCGAGCACATACAGAGCCAGGCAACCCCATACAGAGCGCAGACCACAGACCAGTTAAACCGGGGGGAAAAAAAGAGACAGCAAGTTAGAAAAAAACAACAACAAAAAAACCGTTGTTAAGGCTCAGAAAGAAAGGAGCGAAGGAGACTATCAGATGTCGGAGGGAAGCCTGTTCCCATCAGCAGGGAATTGGGGGTGAAAAGGCAAACGAAACACAGCAGACGTCAGTTAGATGGTGGGAATGCGAAAACCGCTCATGGATGGAGGTCTATCGAAGAACGAAGATGAGTGGAAGGAACTTGTAGTTGAAGCGGGTGAAGGTCAGACAGGTGTGCGGAAGATCTTTGGCAAAGAGGAGTTGGAAAGTCAAAACAAGCAAGATCTTTTATTGTATGTGGAGTTCTTTTTGTCACCCAGTTGCTGTGTTAGGTGGGATGGGGAAGTGGCAGTTCCAGACATGTGGTGACGATGAGCTTTTCTCTTGCAGACATTTTTTTTTTTCAAGATAGCATGTTGTTGGGTGTGGGAGAAATGTATTTTTGTCTGGCAAATATCTTGCCTGCATCGTCCTCTGTCGGCCTGACAGAAGACTCCAGGATTTGTCAAGTGATACAGCCACCCCTTTAAGGGTCTGCATTTCAGATAAAGTTTATTTCTGTAAGCTGTCTTCAGAGAGTGTTTCCTCCAGATACTTTTTTTTTTTTTTTTTTTTTTTGCTCAAGCAGATTTAAAACAAGATGCAAAGCATATAAACGTACTTCCAGTACAGTAATACAACAAAAAGTTACAAAAAAAAAATCAGTCACTATAGCACTTTCTCCCCATTGGTGGGAAAATTTTTGTATGTAGGAGAAAAGAAAAAAAAAAATGTTGCTCTCCCCTGCGGGGAATAGAACTCCAGTCTCCTGCGTGACAGGCGGGGATACTAACCACAGTACTATGAGGAGCTTCCAAAGTTTGGTTACACATGAGTTTATAAACCGTTATTGCAAGAAGGGAGACGATTTCCAGTTAGTGGAAGAAAAAAACTCGAC
>JADBJO010000034.1:87500-90000 GCA_016801955.1 Conus betulinus | reverse complement strand
ACCACCACCAACGGAGTTTTTTTTTATATGTACTTTTGACAACTTAACAACAGCAACAACGAACGGTGTGTGCGTCCTTTTTTGACGTCTAAACAACAGCAGCAGCAGTAAAACAACAACAACAACAACAACAACATCATCATTACCATCATCAACAGCAACAGCAGCAGCAACAACAATAATAACAACGACGACGACGACGACAAACGGCGTTCGTATGTTCTTTTGACGTCTCAACAGCTAGGACAAACTGTGCTCTTGTCTTTTGGACATTTCAGCAATAACACCGACTCCATCCTCTGACCTCTCATTTACAGCAAACAACAACGAAAGAAAGAAACAACTGACGGTCGTATGCCCTTTTGGATGACCCGGTCACAGTTGGACTCGGAGATGAACGCCCCGTAAGGTCAGCAATAGGCCTGCATAGAGATGATTGTCTGGTAATGTCAGCAACAAGGCTGTCTACATAGCTGGTAACATTTTGCTGGAGCGCCCCCGGGCGCGAGTTGGGACGGGCGGGGCGGTGGTGGTGGTAACGGCGAAGCTGTTGAAATAGCTGCTTTTCTCTTGACATCGCTTTCAGCCATTGGCAGCGAAAAGCTGAAAGGGGGGTTAATGTCACTTGGCTGTGAGGACAAGGGAGTTAATCCGTCGCCCTTTTCGGCGCTTAGACCATCACCGGTGGTGTTCACGGCGTTTTTTTTTTGATGTTGTCAGCACTTCACACGCACAGCGCACGTGCTGGAGTGGGGGGGGGGGGGGGGGGGGGGGAAGCCCAACGGCAGATAATGGAGGAGATGAGAGGTTGGGGGTGGGGGGGGGGGGAGGGGGTGCAGCTGTCAACGTCATTTCCTCTGTTCGCACATGCCATGCAGCCTCTGTCACAGCTTGTGCACTTCCGCACAGTGTGCCCCTTCCCCCCCCCCCCCCCCCCCCCCCCCCCCCGCATCATCTTGTCCCTCCACCCCAACCACCTCATACTCCCTCCCTAGTCCTCCTAGTTCTGGCTGGTGTTTTCGGATCTTATGAGAGCTGTGACTTTATTAGTGGGGGAAAAGGAAGATGATGGAAGGAAGAAGAGAATGAGAAAAAAGGACAAGACAGGATGTGGGGGGGGGGGGGGGGGGGAGAGAGGAGGGGGGAGAGGAGAGAGAGAGAGAGAGAGTGCGCGCGCGCCCTACCTCTCTCTTTTGCGCTGTGTTTTCTGTGTGTGTCTCTCTCTCTTTCTCTCGCTCTCTGTATGTGTGTGCGAGTGTGCGCGCGCGCTCGTGTGTGTGCATATATGTGTGGCATGTTGTTTAGTGAAGTGTGGTAACACTGATGTTGGGAGAAGGGAAAGAAAGCCAAACTCACAGAAAGCAGACACAACTCGGCGAACCAAAGCACGACAAGCTTGACGTATCAGGTCAAGCTTCTCTGGCTGAAAGTGTGGGAGAGAAAGAATGATCACATCGTAAAACGTGTGATAAACCAAAAACTGGCTCTGTACGTGCCTGTCTCCCGGGTTACGCTTTCTTTAAAATTACACTGCTTCACGTTCCGTCACACGACTCTGACACGTGACTTCTCCGTCAGGGTGGCTCCGACTTGGTGGGTTTTGCCCCGTTTCCATTTTATAGCTCGCTGCTTTGGAATGCTCTCCCTTGGCACGTTAAAGCTCTCCACTTCAGTTCCGTCGATGGAATCCTGTTTAGAACCAAGAAAAGCCCGTCTGTTTCTCAAAGCCCGTCTGTTTCACCAGTGCTGCGGGTAATAATGCATTCATCCTCACTGTCCCTTCTTTTCACAGTAGCACAATTGTATTGCAAGTACAAATGGTATCATAGCACAATTGTATTGCAAGTACAAATGGTATCCCCCTACCCCCCCCCCCCCCCCCCCCCCCCCCCCGGGTCATTATGTACTTTTTCATTACAAAGAAATCTGGGACTAGAACATTTCTGTATGCACCAGTGGGTGTCTTATGTGTGTATATGTATCACGTCAAATTTGAATGTACTTCTGATTCTCTCTCTCTCTCCCTCTCTCTCTTTATCTCTGTATGTATTTGTATGTTTATATGTCATGTTACGGTGTACATTAATGTTTCATGTGTCCATACCTTGTTCAAAAAACGTGCGCCTGAGTGCATGCACGCATTCGAAATCTTACGGTTAGGCGCGTTGTAAACGACGGACAGAACTGTCGTCATCATTGAAGAAATGGCTGCGAAGAAACGAAGCGCAGTACCGAGTCGAAAACAAGTCAGTGAAGGGACGCGCTGTTGTCTGGCAAGACAGTTTGAATGTTGGGAGATCTTAATGCGAGAGGCGAACATGGGTGGCGAACTTTCCAGTAGTAGTGACGAATGTGATGATATGTCTACTGTGAGCTCCACAATGCGTTGATCGTGTTGGGAGAGTGAAGCGTTGTTTCAGAATGGTTCGTTGAGAATGCCTTTTCTTTTATTCACCGATTAGAGGGTGCTCCTATTTATAGCGCATTGGTTTGGGGGGGG
>JADBJO010000034.1:77500-80000 GCA_016801955.1 Conus betulinus | reverse complement strand
CACACACACACACACACACACACACACACACACACACACACATCCCCGCTGAAGCAGCTTAGCTTTTTTTTTTTTCTGAAAACAAGCTATACCAGTTTGAAAATATTTCTTCCGTGAAATGTTAAATCAGATGAAAAATGTTTATATATCTTCCCAGAACCCTCAAACCGCGTCAGGCGGTACATCTCTGAATAAATGTTTCATGCTGTCTGCTGTAAAAGTGTTAACATCTGACATCATGTAAAGTCCCAGTACTCCATAAGGACATACTGTACAGCGAGTCGTCCTTCACATAGGATGCTCCACGGGGTTTCTTCACCTTTGTAAATGATGGCAGTGAGTGTAAAAGGAGTGGCCTGTGCAAACGGCACAGACCTTTACTTCTCTACAGCCATCGGTGGCCGATGATAAAAAACTCTGTAAGGTTTGGACAGATCTGAAAGAGTTTTTTGTCCGTCTGCGTGTTCCCGTTCTCATGCCAGTGGTTTTTGACAGTCATAAGTGAGGTAAAGGTTTCAGATCGGGTTTGAGGGCTAGAGAGTCTCTTCGACTCTTTATTTGTGGCATATTTGGCAAGTTGAATGCCGACATGACCGGGAACCAGTGCAAAACGAAACAAAAACAAAACAAAACAAACACAAAAAAAAACGACTACAACGACAACAAAAGTATGTTGTAACCATCCGATTTCAAGGAGATGTACAGTTGAAACTAGTCAGAAGTTGAAGGGACAGCCTGCAATGGCCTTAGTTTACGGGAACTATTGCAGCCATCTTGTGTGCATCGAACATTTTTTTTTTTTTAATCAAAAACATAGCCACGTACGCAGAAGTCACAAGACTCTTCTTTCAGATGAAATGTCGTGTCTCAGCCTTGCGCTAGTCCACAACTAAGACGCTAATATAAAAAAAACGTAATGAAAAAAAAAAAAGTACGGATACTATTTCTGCATGTTGCTTTTTGTCTGTTTATTTTGTCTTCTTCTTCTCTTTATTCTGCACATTGAGCAAGTGTTGAACGTAAGTGCATATCGAACGTGACTGTTGGAAAGATCTCTAGACAACGGGCCACAGGAAACGTCGTATACAGTGCTGAGCAAGTGGGACACACTGTACAGTGTCCGCGAATGACGTGGCTCTGCGCATGTGTTTGTCTGAATACACGAGACGAAGAATGCTTCAGTAGCACAGTCTCTGATGCAGCTGTCCTCTGTTTGCATATTCACCACAGTCCTGGGTGCAGTCAAGATACGGTTGATTTTAACTCTTTCGTCGCCTTTTCCGTGTATTTAGCACCTCCATCTTCCACCAGACATAGTTACTGTCGTCCTAACTGTTTTATAACCATCTGTTGTGAAATCCATCATTTTCAGTCGTCAGCCACTGTCTTTAAAAGCTTTTAAATTCTTTGTTGTTGTTGTTGTTGTTAATAGGGGAGAATGACTGATTATTAGAGTGGTAGCAAGAAAACAGCAGCAGCTGAACGGGCTTTCTCTGTTTTTTTCCCCCCACGACGAAGAGCATGAAATGTGAGAGTAATGTCCCTTGTGTTGGTGTACAACATCAGCGTAACACTGGCGGTACTTTGCTCGCTGCAGTCAGTATTGCTGCCTTAGCTGTGAACTGTCGGCGGCTGTACAAGTCCAGAAGGAAATCTTTTTTCTGACCATGCTCAGCTCATGCTGATGCAACCCCCTCCCACCCCCGCCCTCCATCCTCCACCTGCCTCCCCCATCGTTTTTCAGTATTCCATGATGAACCGCAATGAACTCGGGACAAAGTGACGGGGGGGGGGGGGGGGGGGGGGGGGGGAGAAAGATGCTTCAGAAATATGTCTGAGAGAGAGAGAGAGAGAGAGAGAGACAGACAGACAGACAGACAGACAGACAGAGGTCCGCACTCTGCGGCCTTCTGTCCAGCCCAGCCCTTGTGGTGGCCGGGGAGTGAGTGAGGTGTGGTGGGGCCTCAGCCTTCCCTCCCCTTTGCCTCGCTGACCTTTCCGACCTGGATTCCATGGGAGCCATTGTGACGGAAGGAGGCTGCTGCGACAGGCGATGGGCTGTTTTGTGGCTGTGCTCGCTCTACCAACCGCGGGTGGTGGTGGTGGTGGTAGTGGTGTGGTGGTGTGGGTGGGGGTGGGAGGCGGAGGAGAGGGGATGGAGAGGGATGGGGGGGGGGAGGGGGATGGAGTAGGAGAGCAGAAAGCTTGCATGCTGGTCTGTTACGTGGTGCAGCAGTCATTTTTGTTTCCCTTCAGTTTTAACATCCACCAGCATCTCAGGTGGCAGGGCAGGCGTGATGGCCGTCCCTGAAGAGCGGGGGGAAAGGACTGGTCTGACAGTGGACTGAAGCCACCAGAACGACAACACGTGAAGGTGATCCCTAACAATGACCAGTGACCTTTGAGGTGTGTACTGAAGCCACCAGAACGACAACACGTGAAGGTGATCCCTAACAGTGACCAGTGACCCTTTGAGGTGTGTACTGAAGCCACCAGAACG
>JADBJO010000034.1:62500-65000 GCA_016801955.1 Conus betulinus | reverse complement strand
GCGCGCGTGTGTATGTGTGTGTGTGTGTGCGCGCGCGTTTTGCTTATGGGAGTAGTACTCAACGCGCATGAGCATGTACATATTGGAGGCACACACACACACACAGAGAGAGAGAGAGAGAGAGAGAGAGAGAGAGAGGAGAGAGAGAGAGAAGGAGAGAGAGGAACTATTTGTACTTACGTGAGAATTGAATGGAGAGAGAGAGAGAGAGAGAGAGAGAGAGAGAGAGAGAGGAGAGAGAGAGAGAGAGAGAGAGAGAGAGAGAGAGAGAGAGAGGAACACAATTGTACTTTAGATTGAATGTGGGAGGAGAGAGAGAGAGAGAGAGAGAGAGAGAGAGAGAGAGGAGAGAGAGAGACTTAGAATTGGGGAGAGAGGGGAGAGAGGGTGGAGGAGAGAGGACAATTGTACTTAGATTGAGAGGGGGGGGGGGGGGGGGGAGAGAGAGAGAGAGAGAGAGAGAGAGAGAGAGGAGAGGGGGGGGGAGCAAGGTGGAGAGGAGAGGGGGGGGGGGTCGATGGTGACAGAGAGATTAAGGGAGGAGGGAGAGAGAGAGATATTGAGGGGGAGCAGAGAGAGAGAGAGAGAGAGAGAGAGAGAGAGAGAGATTCGCGTGGGAGGAAAGCGGCAATGGAAAGCGTGGAGCGAGTGAGTGCGTGCCGATGCCCCATCTGCATAACCTCTCATTTCTGTTCAACTTTACATGAATTTGTCGAATCCAGATCTTAACAAGAAAAGCATGCATTTTGTCAGCGACTCTTTATCCGATATAATATATAATGTAATCTATAATTTCCACTTGACACCCAAGCTGGCCTTGCAAATGACTGTCCTGGTGAACCACCACGGGGAGTGAAACGTATGTAAATATGTATGGATTTTTTTTTTTTTTTTTTTTTTTGGCTCCGGAGACTTGACGGGCGGCAGGCAAGGAGGGCGGCGTGGACATGCAAGATTGGTCCAGTGGGAGGCGTTGGGTGTCCGGCCGGTCGTATTTTGAAGGCAGTTATGTGCATAGCCAAGTGGGGGTATGCGCATGGATTTGCAATTATGAGTAGTCTGGGGGGTGGGGGTGGGGGTGGGGGGGAAAAAAGGGGCTAGAAAGGTATTAAGTTGGTGTTGTTCCTGCTGGGAATTCGCACTGTCAGTGACGGCTTTCTGACCGATTTTTCGGGGGGGGGGGGGGGGGGGGGGGGGGAAGAGAGAGAGAGAGAGAGAGAGAGAGAGAATGACACATGTTTTAACTGAAGCAGGGGGTGTTGGAAAAGGGGATGAGGTGGTCTGGGAGAGAGTGGAGGAGGAGGAGGAGGAATGAGAAGAAGGACAGAGTGACAAGAACAGACGTGTTGATTCGCAGTCCGTGTCCCCCAGGACTGAATGTTGGGAATGTATAACTTGAGCAGCCTTTTAAAGTGTCTCCAGACTCACTGAAGAAAGAAATGGGAGAGAGAGAACGGGGGGGGGGGGGGGGGGGGAGGGGGGGGGAAGAGGTGGGAGGGGGGGGGGACGGGAGGGTGGGGGGGGGGAGGGGTTGGAGAGGTTGGAATAATGTAACAGTGAGGATGTATCGGTAATAGTGAAGGCAGATCTATCACGAGGTATAGGACGCACACATACTCGCCCTTAGTAACCTGGGCGCCCCCCCCCCCCCCCCCCCCCCATCCCGCCACTCCAACTCACCTTCCTCCCCGCATACCCACTCATGGCACTCGCATTGCGCTGAAGCACCAGCGTACCCGTGACACATACAACGCGCACACACACACACGCACCCACGCGTGCACGCAAGCACAATGCACAACATACCCCCCCCCCAAAAACACATACACACACACCCCAACACACTCACATACACACACACACATACCCAAAGACGTGCGCGCGCGCGCGCACACACACACACACATACATGCACACGCTCTTTCTCTTACACACACATACGCGCGCGCGCGCTCTCACACACAGTCTCTCTCTCTCTCTCTCTCTCACACACACACACACACATACATATATCCGTCCCCACCTCTCCCCCGCCCCCCACATACACACACACAACACACCCGTCAACTGTTGTCACAACGCAGAAGTACGCGTGCTTGCATTCTGTTCACGAGGGCAAGAACAGAACATTGCAAAGTCATCTAATGAAAAAGGTCAGTAGTGTTGCTGGCTGCCCTGATCCTGCGGGCACTACTGCGCATGCGGGCCGACCCACATGTGACCTGGAACCCCCCCCCCCCCCCCCCCCCCCCGCTTCATGGTTGCCATGGTCGATGTCTCCCCGCTGGATCCTCGTAGCGGTGGGCGTCATTAAGCTAGGAGTCATCTGGGAGCAGGTTGTAGCCTGCAGGCAGTGTCGATCCCTGGTGAGCAACACATTCCCTCTCCGACTGATCGGCCTGTGGGTGTGTCTGGCGTCCGAATTATTGGAGGCAAGTCACATGTGGGCGCACGCACACGCGCGCTTGCATGTGCGCACACACAGAGTACATAATATGTG
>JADBJO010000034.1:42500-52500 GCA_016801955.1 Conus betulinus | reverse complement strand
ACGGACAGACAGACACACAGACACACGGACACACAGACAGCATTTCTTCGTTCCCATTGTAAAGTACTCCCTGTTCTATAAGAACTGGGAGTACAAAACCCCTGTCAGCTACTATGATACTTTGTTTAAAAATCGGTCAGCTGTTATGATGATAGATACGTTGTTTAAAAATCGGTCAGCTATTATGATGTATTGTTTACCAATTGGCATCTAATCATACACGACTTACAGGATGATGGGAAATGAAACAAAGAAGAGAAGTACTCGTCAGCTATTACGATACATTGAGTTGAGCCTTCCTGGTCGGCGGTTATGACATGCTTGCGTGGGGAACAACGTGAGAAGGGAGGTGGGAATGATGGCGACACGGTAAGTGCGGGCAGGGGAACTCTTTACAAGCAGGAGGGAGGAGAGAAAAGGCTGCAGGGGAATTGGGGGGGGGGGGGGGGGGGTCGAAGAGGACGTGTGTGTGTGTGTGTGTGTGTGAGAGAGAGAGAGAGAGAGAGAGGTGGAGAGAGAGAGAGAGAGAGAGAGAGAGAGGAGAAAAGGAGGGAGAGAGAGAGAGAGAGAGGGGGGAGGGAGGGAGAGAGAGATATACAGAGAGGGAGGGAGAGAGAGAGATGGAGAGAAAGGGAGAGAGAGAGAGGGAGAGAGGAGGGAGAGAGAGAGAGAGGAGAGGAGGGGGAGAGGGAGAGGGAGGGAGGGAGGGAGATAGAGAGAAACGAAGTAGGGCAAGGGTAGGGGTCACAGTTGGGTTCGAGTAGCAGGGGAGGGAGGAGCGGGAGTGGGGGGGGAGGGAGGTTGTTGTTGTTGTTGTTGTTGTTGTTGTTTGTGTGTGTGTGTGTGTGTGTGTGTGTGTGTGTGTGTGTGTGTGTGAGAGAGAGAGAGAGAGAGAGAGAGAGAGAGAGTGAGTGAGTGTGTGTGTGTGTGTGTGTGTGTGTGTGTGTGTGTGTGTGTGTGTGTGTGTGTGTGTGTGTGCTTGTGTATGTGCATGCGTGTGTGTGTGTGTGTGCGCGCGCGCGCGCGCGTGCGTGCGTGTGTGCGTGCGTGCGTGCATGCATGTGTGTTGTGTAGGGTACTGGAGAAGATGAGAATGCTGAGTAGAATGAAAACAGGCCATGGAGAATGGTCCATTACGGATCTCATGGCACCCGCCTGCTCCTGATGGATTGGCCCCTGTCAGGAGGGTGCCAGCCGCGATCTGTCGTCCGGGACGTGCCGGACAATCTTTGAGGAGTGAAGAAGAGAGTGTGATAGAGTGAATTTGTCTGCTGCGATTCATTTCTTCTCTTTTTTTTGTGATTTATTTATTTAAAGTTTTTACATTGACGGTTTTTTTTTTTTTTTTTGAAAGTATGGATGTTTATTGATTTTATCTTGCGGCCCACTTTTCTTGTTTATAAGTGATTTTTGAAACGTCACGGTTGGCCATCGTGTACAGTTTGGCTCAGCTTGTTTTTAGTACATTTGTTTATTGCTTACACACGTAGTTGTGTTCATGCCACAATTATCATTCAACATTGGGGCCCGGAATAGCTCAGTTGGTAGAGCGCCGGACTCGTAATCCAAGGGTTGCGGGTTCGAATCTCCGCCGGTTTTCGGTACGGGGGGGGGGGGGGGGGGGGGGGGGGGGGGGGGGGGGGGTTCCCTCGGAAGTTAACATTGGTTCTGACTCCATTTCCCATACAGTCCTTCGAATGAGAGTATAAACGGAGGTTCCGTGTGTGAACGCACGCAAAGCATCTTGCACACACGTCAAATCCCATCACCAACTTTTGGAAGAGAAGGCCAGTTTGGCCGTGAGTACGGATGACACGTTACACATAGCTTGTACCTTCCCCGAAGCTGGAGTATGGCTGTCTTATTGGCGGAATGAAAAACAAAACAAAACGGTCATACACACAAAATTCCACTCCCTTTGTTGGGTAGATGGGATTTATACTTGTCTGTCCATATAGGGAGTGTCCGCAGGAGTATCAGCCTGTGTACGCAGAAGAAGAAGAAGCAGAAGCAGAAGAGGAAGAAGAAGAAGAAGCAGATTATTTAACATGAATCAGTTAACACGAATAAATTCACAATTATCTTGATCTGATCGCATCTTGTTTTCAAATGGCAGTAACATGTGTTCTTGTTCCTGTTCATGTCACAAGAGGGGGAGGGGTTGGGGTGAGTGGGGGGGGGGGGGGGGGGGGGGGGGGAGGAGGACGGAAGAGAAGGAGGAGGAGGAGGAGGAGGAGGAAGAGAAGTGGGTGGAGAAGGGGCTGAGCGAGGTGATGTATATGGCGAGGTTTGAACCGGACCCCTTCAGATTTCCTGGCTCCCTAGAGAGGTGCGTTATCCACTGGGCCATGGGATCAGCGCCATGACTGATATATGCATAGAGCAGGCCACATGCCACAGTCAGGATTTTGCACTTGATCTGTGTATAATCCATGTAAGCGTTTGTAGGCCTAACGCAAGTTTGAGCCAGCATTTAATGTCAGACTGTTAATCGATCAAAAAGAACAACTCCCCACCAGATATTTCCCTTGTTTTGGGGGGGGGGGATTTCCACCGTTGACGTCACACACGATCTTCGAGCACATGACCTTTCCCTTCCTTACTTGACGTCACCTTTCAGGCCTTTGCACTCACCCGTGACCCTATCTTTGCGCCAGGTGGTAGCCCCCAAATAGTCCCTTTCCTTTGATTTTTAATCTGTGTTCTGAGAACCACCTGGCTTGTACCTTGTTGGCCAAATGGAAGGGAAAAAAAAACAAACAAACAAAAAAAAAACAAAAAAAAAAAAACAAAAAAAAGAAAAAAAACAAAACGACAACAAATAAAATAATAAAAAAAAAAAGGGGAGGGGAATCAGCTTTCCGACACAATAAAAGTTCTCAAAACAACCCGATTACGACAGTCTATAAATACGGGGACTTCTTAAAGCAAAGCCTTGGCGCGTTAATTTTCGGTGTGCTACTACTTTTCTTCCCGTGGGGAGACGTGCGGAGGAGCTAGCGGTAGTAGGACTGTAGAAACGAGGGGGGGGGGGGGGGGGGGGGGGGGGGGCATCGGGGTTTAGGAATGTGGACCCTAATACGCTCTAGGGGCCATTTAGGGGTTACACGGGGTATTTACAGATGTTGGTGGGAGATAAAAACAGTGCTTTTTGTTGTCGACATAGACAAGCAGACGAGCGGAAGAAGAGCAAGCGGGCGTGAAGACAGATAGGCAGGCAGGCAGGCAGGCAGGCAGGCACCTGATGTCATATTTTTTCCGAGACTTCTATCTGTGCTCTGATTGCTTTAAGTTTCCGTTTCGGTTTCATCAAGGAGGTGTCACTGCGTGCGGACTCGTCCATATACGCTACAGCACCTTGTCCGCGAAGTTTCGAGAGCACACGATGCATGATTGAAAGCTGATGGATGTAAATGAAGTACTCGCTAAGATGAGAGAACTGAACAAAGTCTTGCCGTAGACAGTAGTGGGGACTGTAGAACGCCGGACCAGAGCGTAATGCTTGAGAAAGCGAGAGAAAACTCCGAATCCAAAATTCGATTATCACATGGTGCGCACTCCCTACCCCCCCCCCCCCCCCCCCCCCCTTCCCCTCTCCTCCACGAGTCCATGATTCGATCATCACACGACGCGCAGCTCCCCCCCCCCCCCCCCCCCCCCCTCCACACCCCCCCCTCCACCCCACCCCGCTTCCCCACCAATGCTCACTCCGCCTTCCCCCAGCTCCGCTGAATCTGAGTCTTAGTCTGTAAGGTGAAGGACAAAACAAAACAAAACAAAACAAAACAAAACAAAACAAAACAAACGAACAAACAAAACAAGAAAGAAAAAAAACAACAACAACAAAAAGCAAAAAAAAAAAAAACAGTCGATCCCAGAATCTGTGTTCAGCTTGCACGAAGCTCACGTAAAAGATCCCAGGGCCATGAAGGAAGTTGTCCGCATTGACATCGTGTGGAGAAATTCTTTTTGTAGCACGATCGTGTGCAGACTGGGGGTGGGGGTGGGGGGGGGGGGGATTGTCTGCTTGTCGCCGTAATGTCACGCGGTCTTACTCAGAAACATTGGACAACACAGGACAAGACAACAACGACGCAACCCAACGCTATGCAATGCAGTGCAGTACAGTACAGCACAGCACAGAATAGTACAGAACAGTACAGCACCGTACAGTACAGTACAGTACAGTACACACCGTACAGTACAGTACAGAGCAGTACAGCACCGTACAGTACAGAACAGTATAGCACCGTACAGTACAGTACAGTACGGCGATTGTCTGCTTGTCGTCGTAATGTCACGCGGTCTTACTCAGAAACATGGGACAACACAGGGCAAGACACAAACGACGCAACCCAACGCTATGCAATGCAGTGCAGTACAGTACAGCACAGCACAGAATAGTACAGAACAGTACAGCACAGTACAGTACAGTACAGTACCGTACAGTACAGAACAGTACAGCACCGTACAGTACAGAACAGTATAGCACCGTACAGTACAGTACGGCACCGTACAATACAGTACAGAACAGTACAGCACCGTACAGTACAGAACAGTATAGCACCGTATAGGACAGTACAGTACGGCACCGTACAGTACAGTACAGAAACAGTACAGCACCGTACAGTACAGTACAGAACAGTACAGCACCGTACAGGACAGTACAGTGCGGCACCGTACAGTACAGTACAGAACAGTAAAGCACCGTACAGTACAGTACAGAACAGTACAGCACCGTATAGGACAGTGTAGTACGGCACGGACAGTACAATACAGAACAGTACAGCACCGTATAGGACAGTACAGTACGGCACAGTACAGTACAGTACAGTACAGTACAGTACAGTACAGTACAGTACAGTACAGTACAGAACAGTACAGCACCGTACAGCACAGTACAGTACAGAACAGTATAGAACAGTACAGCACCGTACAGTACAGAACAGTACAGTACAGTACAGCACAGTACAGCACCGTACAGTACAGTACAGAACAGTACAACACCGCACTGTACAGTGCAGAACAGTACAGTGTAAAAACAGCACAGTACAGCACCGTATGCACAGTACAGAACAGTACAGCACCATACAGTACAGAACAGTACAGCACCGTACAGTACAGTACAGAACAGTACAGTACAGTACAGTACAGAACAGTACAGTGTAACACAGCGCAGTACAGCACAGTGCAGCATATTACAGAGCAGTACAGCACAACACAGTCCAGCACAGTATAGCACAGTACGTACATCACAGCATGGCACAGTGCAGTACAGTGCAGTATATTACAGTACAGTACAGCACTGTGCAGTATATTACAGCACAGCACAGTGTATTACAGTACACTACAGCACCTTACAGTACATTACAGTTCATCACAGTATATTACAGCACAGTATAGCACAGTATAGAACCACACAGAACATTGCAAACACATGACAGTCTGAAATTTCTGCTGTTAGGTTAAGCTGTGCACGACTAAGATAACCTTTCAGGAAAATGCACTTTTCTGCGGTCTTTCTCGCAGATTAAACTCCAACTATTGAAGATGTGTATGTGCATGCGCACACGCCTGTGGGGGCGCATAGCACACGCGTGTGTGTGTAGTCGTAACATTGACAAATAATGCCAGAATGAATACTATGGTTGACTTCTTGTATTTGCTGTTGCCGCTTGCAGCTTTGAGAGCGAGAATGCCGAGTATTGTAAGCACCAGTTAGATGAAGATTGGGTGATTTGAAATGGATAGAAGCCGAGAGGAAGATTTGGTAGATTTGAAATGGATAGAAGCCGAGAGGAAGATTTGGTGGATTTGATATGGATAGAAGCCGAGAGGAAGATTTGGTGGATTTGAAACGGATAGAAGCCGAGAGAAGATTTGGTGGATTTGAAATGGATAGAAGCCGAGTGGAAGATTTGGTGGATTTGAAATGGAGAGAAGCCGAGTGGAAGATTTGGTGGATTTGATATGGAGAGAAGCCGAGTGGGAGATTTGGTGGATTTGGAATGGATAGAAGCCGAGTGGGAGATTTGGGTGGATTTGATACGGATAGAAGCCGAGAGGGAAGATTTGGTGGATTTGAAATGGATAGAAGCCGAGTGGAAGATTTGGTGGATTTGATACGGATAGAAGCCGAGTGGAAGATTTGTGTGGATTTGAAATGGATCGAAGCTGGTAGGAAGATTCGGTGGATTTGAAATGGATAGAAGCCGAGTGGAAGATTTGGTGGATTTGAATAGGATAGAAGCCGAGTGGAAGGTTTGGTGGATTTGACATGGATAGAAGCCAGGTGGAAGATTTGGTGGATTTGACATGGATAGAAGCCAGGTGGAAGATTTGGTGGATTTGAAATGGATAGAAGCCGAGTGGAAGATTTGGGATTGGAGACGGATAGAAGCTGAAGAAGGGACAGGTTGTTTAAAGTCTTATTCATCATGCCTGTGTCTTATACACTGACGCACGTGTGTGGGGCTTTGTGAAGTCATTGCATTCTATAAACTTGCTGCTGGCAGGTTGGGGAACAACAAGCAGCGCTCTCCGCGGATGACACCTGCTGTTGTTATTGCTGCCGCAGCTGCTGATGTTGAAGACAAACATGCCCCCGACTGGAACAAGTTCTCTGTCAATACACTATTGTTTGCCTTGCAGGGTCACGGATTTTGGGGCGGAAATATCAAGCATCTCTCTCTCTCTCTCTCTCTCTCTCTCTCTCTCTCTCTCTCTCTCTCTCTCTCTCTCTCTCTCTCTCTCTCTTCTCTCTCTCTCACGCGAGTGGCCCACGACACAGACAGACAGACAGACAGACAGAAGAAAAAAGACACACTCATCACCACCACTGCCACATATGCACGCATTGATGCGCGTGCGTGCGTGGCGCACACAGACTGGCAGACAGACAGACAGACAAACTCTCATACACACACACACACACACACACACACACACACACACACACACACACACCACACACACACACACGCAAACCTCACCACACCATACCACACCACACACACCACACACCACACCACATCACACACCACACCATATCACACCACCACCACTACAACACACGCAGGTACACACACGTGTGCGTGCGTGACGCACTCAGACCAAAGATAGTATGCCCTACGTGGGACGTGCTATCTTTGCTCAGACACAGACGGACAGGCAGACAGACAGACGGACAGACAGATAGAGACACATACACAGACACACACAGACACACACACAGACACACGTGCGAGAAACGCATGCACTCACACAATCTCAAGTCCTGTGAGCAAGCCGAGTCTTTAAGTGGCATCCCGACCACAACATTCTGCCGTTGTTTCCCAGATGAAGAATTCTTGTTGCTTATTATGACAGACACTCCCGACAAAGCCGACCTGGCACGTGGCAACCGTTGCTTTGCTAACGGCTCAACGCACCGTTGCCCCATTTAATGACAGGGATGTGCAGCCGACCAGAGAGTTCTGTACTCCATCATTGCCCTAATGTGTGACGGGGCAGTCCAGGTGGCCTTCTCAGCATCAGCACTTCGTTTCAAGCCTCAGGCGATAAAGCGTGCGCGCTGAAGTGCATGGTCAGTGAGATCTTCGAGTCCTGGACTCCTGGACTCTTGTGTGGGGGGTAGGGGTGGGGGGGGTGGGGGGGGGGGGATGGATGGGCCATTTCAGTGTGAAGTCCCACAACTTGGTGAAGACGGGGAGCGGTGTGTGCGTGTGTGTGTGGGGGGGGGGGGGGGGGGGGGGGGGGGGGGGGGGGGGGGGGTTCTACATGCTGGGCAGCTGAGTTATCCGACCAATCAGAGTTGATGTATGGGGGGTTCAAGAGTCAGACACGTACGATTTCGCCGTAGTTTGTACACGTGTTTGGCAAATATACGAGGAATACGACGAACTAAATGAAATTCTAGAGATTAAGCGATGGTAGGTGAAAACGAATGCCTTTCCACCACCCCTCCCCCCCCGCCCTCCCATCACCGGCTTTTTACGTAGATATGGAATTTTGTACACACTTAGTGTGGAAAATACACAACATTTTGATGCAAAAGAACACCAATGATAGTTTTAAGAACAGATCTGCAAGAGCGGTGGTTCTCTACGCCAGTGTGCTGTCTTTTAAAACCTCAGAGTTGAGACTTTAAAGCGGTGAACTAAGAGTGTCTTCTGTTTATACCAACCCGTTCGTGCTGTTTAATGGCAGTTGGGCTCGTAGAGCCAAGGAGAGAAACACAGCTGAGGAAATGGTAGCGTTTGGTGCCAGGGGTTAGTCATGAAAAGAAGCGTGCAGCGCTCAGCACCGGGGTTATATCCTCGTGCTGAATCTCGCTAGTATCGCTGCTGGCATCCTCATCTATAGTACTTATACAAGCCTGCGCGCGCGCACCCCCCCCACCCCCACACACACACCGATACACACACAGAGACACACGCCCATAGACACACACACATAAACGCACACACATGTACGCACACACGCGCACACACACACACACACACACACACACACACACGTGCAAAAACACATACAAAAAACATACCACATACACACATGCATACAGTTGCCTGCGCACGTGAAAGGCCCATACAAACACAGATCCCCCTCCTTCCCCCTCCCCCAAAGAACGCAATGACGGACACAGACGCACAGCACCAGGCCCCCCCCCCCCCCCCCCCCCCCACACACACACACACATGAGCGCGCGCACGTGCGCGCATGAGAAAGAAGGGTGGAAGAAAAAGGAGAAGAAATGGTAACAGATTAAAAGAAATCTGAAGAAGTAATGTACCTCAGCAGCAATACCTTCTCCAGCACCAGAAGAACCTCCCCCTCACCCCCCAAAACACACACACACACACACACACACACACACACACACACACACACACACACACACACACACACACACACACACACACACACACCACACACACACACGCACACACTGTCTTAGAGGCATGCGAGCCGGCGGAGTCTGAGTAGCATAGCAACCGAAACGTTCCGTCGTCGTTGTACTTCGGTGGAGAAGCATGTGCTTGTCACACTCCAACAAGTCGACTTGGCCCGTGACAACCGTCGCCTTTCTAACGGCTCAACGCGTCTGTTACTGGAAGGGAGTGGGGGTGGGGGTGGGGGTGGGCGCGTGCGTGTGTGCGAACATAGGACCCGGTAATACCTCGTTGTCCTAAATCCAACTCGGGCCCGCACGGGAGAGGCATTCACCTTCTTCGGTTCTTGTTTTTCAAGCTCAGCTGACTACCACGCGCGCGCGCACGGGAGTGTAGAGTGAGTGCTTAGTCTTGTCAAGATGAAGTCCGGACTGGTGGGTGGCCTGGGCACTTCAGCGTAAGGTCAAGGACTCGCCGAAAACTGCTCACTCGCCGGCAAAGCGCTGTTTAACCGCCGAGAGACCGACTCAGATCGAAGCGGTGTGTCCCCCCCCCCCCCCCCCCCCCCCCCCCCCCCCCCCCGCTGCTCGCTCTTCTCTCTCTCTCACTGTCTCAGTGGTCCTGATGGCAGTCGATTATTAGCGGACAGGATGCATATTCAGTGTGTAGGCTACCCATCATCTACGCCATCGGTTGGCCGGACGTTACTCTTCCGACGGATGGTGCTGGGACTGAACGTGTGTGTAACATGTTACGTGCGCGTTCACGCTCGCGGAACCTCGGTACATAGTGTTACAACTCGCAGGGGAATGGAGTCAGGTCCAGTGTAGTATACTCTCGATGTAAAATGTCCGTCTAGTCTTTTAACTCGTAGGGAATTCAGTCCCAAACCAACGTTTAACTCCGAGGAAAAATTTCGCTCATCTCTGTGCGCGCGGAGACTTGAATCAGCGACTCCAAACATCGCCAGGATCGCGGGAGCCCGGCGCTGTACCAGCCAACTGAGCTGTTCCGGCCCTAGAGTTATGGGGCCGAGGGGAAGGTTCCCCCCCCCCCCCCCCCCCCCCCGATAATGCTGTCTGTTAGAAGGTCAAAGTTGAGAGTGC
>JADBJO010000034.1:35000-37500 GCA_016801955.1 Conus betulinus | reverse complement strand
GCACCGCGCGTGCTGTAACCTTAGTCACTTTCACACACACACACACACACACATACACCTCACGGTCATTGCCTAGCTTCATGTTAGTCGACCGGCCGCCCCAGGCCCGGGTCTGGAGCACTGCGATTAGCGCCAGGGATTAAGGACCTGGAGATACTACGTCCGAGTACCCCCCCCCCCCCCCCCCCTCTCTCTCTCTCTCTCTCTCTCGCTCTCGCTCTCTCTCTCTCTCTCTCTCTCCACCCCGCGCAGCTGTAATCGGAAATGAACTAAGGGAAATTTGGGGACTCGCAAGTGTCGGTTTTCGAACTCTGGAAATTTAGCGAGTACTGCAACAAAAATTGTCAACCCCCACCCTCCACCCCCCCTTCCTCCCCTCTCTCTCTTTCCTCTCTACCTGTCTTTCTCTCTCTCGCATTTCTCTCCGTCTTCCTTCTTTCTGTCTCTCTCTGTACTTCTCCATTTCCCTCCTTTCTGCTGTCTATAAAGCCTCCTTTCTTTCATTTTTTTTCTTTTTTTTTCCTTTCTTTTTCTTTCTTCCTTTCTTCGCTTCTTTTGTTCTTTCTTTTAACGTTCTCTCTCATTTTCCCCTTTTTTTTTTTTCTCTGTCTGTTTGACTGTTAGTTTGTTTGACCGCCCCCCCCCCCCCCCCCCTCTTTCTATCTCTGTTTCTGTCACTGTCTCTGTCTCTTTCTGTCTGTCAGTCTCTGTCTGTCGGTCTGTCTCTCTGTCTCTTTGTCTGTCTGTCTGTCTGTCTGTCTGTCTGTCTGTCTGTCTGTCTCTCTCTCTCTCTCTCTCTCTCTCTCTCAACATGTTTGCTGACAGCTAAGAGAGATTTGACTTGCAGTTGAAATGCAGAAGAAAACCTTCCGCTCCTGTAGCTTTTTTTTTTTTTTTTTTTTTTTTTTTTTAAGTCTTTCGACAGTCGTCGTAAACTCTCCGAGAACTTTGTGGCGCTTGGTGTCAGGAACCTTCCAGCACTCCTTCCTGGTCGTGGCTGTCTGCCTCATCTGAGGGAAGAGAGAGTCGTACCGCTAATTGAATAAATGGTGAAAAGGGGAGGGGGGGGGGGGGGGGACCGAGTGCCTCCCCCTTCGTCCCACCAGGGCCATTACCAGTTTGAAGGCGAAGGGTTGTAGATGGCGCAGCGCTTTGATTTGCAGCACCCCCAGATCGATGGGGCTGGGGTGAGGAAGAGGGGGGAGAGTAAGGTCTCGTAGACTTCGCGGAACGTGTCTGGCTGCTGGCAAATGCCTGCCTAGGGGGATCGGGCTTTTTTTTTGGGGGGGGGGGGGGGGGGGGGGGGGAGAGAGCGGGTCGACGCTAAGAGCGACCACTCGTGTTTTATCACCGCTCGAGTGTGGTAAATGAGTTACGTCCCTTGAATGACTGCGGCCGTGCCAGTTGTGTCAATTGCTCTTTTGTCTTGACTCCGCGCTTGCTTGCTTGCGTGCGTGAGAGAGAGAGAGAGAGAGAGAGAGAGAGAGCGAGAGAGCGCACGCGCGCGTGTGTGTATGTCTGCGTGCGTGTTTGTATATGCGAGCGTGTATGTATGTGCGTGCGTGTATGTATGTGTGCATGCGTGCGTGCGCTGTGGTGTGTGTATGTGTGTGCGTGTATGCACGCGTGCACGCGTGCGCGCTTTGTGTGTGTGTGTGTGTGTGTGTGTGTGTGTGTGTGTGTGTGTACGCGCGCACGCACGTACGTGCTGGCGTGCGTGTGTGCGTGCGTGTGTGTGTGGGTGTGATTCAGATCTTGGAAAAGGGGAAGGGGTGGGGGGGGGTATTATGTCATGGTGGAGGGATTTAGTGGAAGGAGGGAGGTACAAAAGACGGGAGATGGGGGAGTAGGGTGCGATTGCAAGGGGAGTGGGGGGGGGTCGGGGGGGGGGGGGGGGGGGGGGGGAGTGCGGCGTGAGATGAAGGCGATGAAACCGCCTTTGGTTACCACACCGATGAACAAAGATTGCGTGATGTTGCCGATCGGGAATGGAAAATACACGATGCACGACCAGAGGCGCTTCTAATCGATACCATAATGCCGGACCCTGGGTAAGGATTGAAGGACGCGCTCACTGAGCGACACAAACAGTCCCAGAATGGGGATTATTTCATTGTTGTTTCGTCTGCTGCGTGAGGCAAGAATGGCTAGGCTTGCATGTGTGGTATTTTTAAGTTTTCTTTCCAGTCTCTTTGTTCTGAACTGTCGGGGACTGTTGTGTCAAAAAGAACCAGGAGACGTTGTTGTTTTGGTGTTGGCGTGCCTTTTGATGTGGGGAGAGAAAGAAGAAAGAGATTTGCGTTGTTTTGAATGAAGGGGGTCGATGTGTTATGGGGAAATAATCAATCAGGACACAGAGGTGGTGTTGGATCAGAGCGAAATGGAGGATTGTGACCTGCAGTCTCCTAACGTTTCTGGAAGGCTTGCACACGAATGCAGGCATAGGCATGCTAATGTAAATGCGCGCGCACAAACGCTCGCTAGCGTTGCACGCGCGCAC
>JADBJO010000034.1:20000-30000 GCA_016801955.1 Conus betulinus | reverse complement strand
GTCCGGCGGATGACCACATTTCACCTGGCGCTAACGGAATCCAGCCAGGACCCGTCGTCACCTAACTGGATCCAGCAACCCCTCTAAGCCTGGCTTTAACCTGGCTTTACTTCATCACCTCTGGACCTGATCCGATCCCGTGACCTGACGTGACCTGACCGACCTGACCTGACGTGACGACCTGACCTGACGACCTGACCTGACCTGACCTGACCTGATGACCTGACCTGACTGTGACCTGACGTGACCTGACCTGACCTGACCTGACCTCTGACCTGTCACCTGTCCCCCCGTGGGAGGCATTTTCATTACGCACAGCTCCCCTTCTTCGTGCAAGGTCTTGCCCGTCATCTCATCTTTTCTGTCACTCTCTTGCACTGTTCGTGCTTGTGTCGTCTTTCTCCGCCGTCGTCTCATTTTTCAGCCTGTCTAGACCATTCTGCTGTCCGTGTTCTTTTGGAAACACTTTTGCTCCGTTTGTCTAATCACAAATGATAATGACATGTCAGCTTTTCTTTTTTCTTTCCTTTTGTGTTTCTTTTTCTTCCTTTCTTTCTTTCATTTTTTTTTTTTTTTTTTTTTTTGTAATCCAGCAACAAAGAAGTGAAAATTATTCACATTGTTCACATGGACACTAGCTATGCATTTTGCGTTGTCTGTTTGCCCATGTTGCGCGTAATTGCCCGTGTAGCTTTTGAGTGTTGTGTGTGTGTGTGTGTGTGTGTGTGTGTGTGTGCGTGTGTGTGTGGGCGTGGGCGTGTGTGTGTGTGTGTGCGCACGCTCGCGCGCCATTGAAATGCTTTTCATTAAAATTTGAACGATTAAAAAAAAAAATCCTGGATTTAGAGATCAAAGAGAATGGCGGGACACTGAGCACAGCTGAGCGTTCTTTGCCTGTGGCCTCTCTCTTGATCTGACCAGTTCAGGATGACCCCCCCCCCCCCCTCCCACATCCCCGCCCCGTTTGACAGCCTAAAAAAAAAGGATCAGCGTGGTCGGCTGGGCTGTACTAACAAAAACTTCAAAGCTGAGCCGAGCCGCCTCGAGCCGAGCCCACCTTGTCTAAGCTCACCTAAACTAATAGCTCTCCGGATTAGCTCCCCGAAGAGTAAGTATAGTAAGAAGTAGTAAAGAAAGCCGCTAAGCAAAAAGTGGGCAAAGCTGAGTTAAGCTGTGATAAGCCAAGCCAAAACTATGCTAACTATTAATATTTTCTCAATTCTGAGTAAACTAAGGTAGGCTAAGCTAAGCGATGGTAAACCGGTCCGAGCCGACCCAGGCAGAGCTAGGCCAGATTCGGTTATGCTGGGCTAAAACTTAAAAACCAGAGCCAGTCTTAACGATAAACCGTAGGTGACGTAAACCCTAGGCCACGCCGAGCTGGTCTGAACTTGGCAACATGGATTGAAACAGACTGCAGTATTGCTGTAAACAAGCCCAAATGCAAAGAAACTCGTGCGGAAACAAACGCTTTACACACACACACACACACACGCACACCGCACGCACGCACACGCGCTCATGCACACGCACGGGCGCGCGCGCGCGCGCGCGCGCACGCACACATACACACACACACACACACACACACACACAGAGTATGAATCGGATTAGTGAATTGTTGACAATTGTTCTTCAGACGTCACAAATAGCAAGACACAAACATGCACAGAATAGTGCTCCCCGAAAAAAGCTGTCCTTGGGAGAATGGCGATGTGACGGAACAAAGAGGGTATGAGGACAGTTCAGAAACAAGGAGCAAGAGTATAGCACACACACACACACACACACACACACACACACACACACAGAGAGAGAGAGAGAGAGAGAGAGAGGAGAGAGAGAGAGAGACGCTTTGACTATTTATCGGCTTCAGCTTAACAAGCCATTATGGGAGAGAGAAATCAGAACATAGGTCAACTCCAAATATATGGGAGAGAGGAGGAGAGGCGAGAGAGAGAGAGAAGTCGGAAGTCGGAAATACTTTACTTGTAAGGCCACCGGCCGTATACAAGGGGGCACACACATGCGGGAAAGGGGGAGTTATGAACCGAAAAGAAACCAAGAGACCATTGCCAAGATACAGAAAAAACATCCTCCTCCAGGCAATTCATACATTTTGGCGAGAAACAGTACAGTCTTTGTCTACTACACTGACAGAATGATAGCTTTATAGACAACATTCCAGCCCAGCAATGTAACAAATATAACCACCACTTCGTGAGCAACATGTATATGTGTTTATGGCATCATGCAAAAAGAACAACAAAACACATAATTCTACATGGTGAAAAGAACTAGCTATTGGCTAACATACGTTCTTCTCTATGCTTTAATGAATAAAAAAAAAAATATACATCCCCACATCTCTGAGTACTTGGGTATTTTCATTACTCAATAAGAACGTACACAGTCCTTCGTCTGAAAGAGAGAGAGAGAGAGGAGAGAGAGAGAGAGGGAGAGGAGAGAGTGTGTGTGCGTGTGTGCGCGCGCGCGCGCGCGCGCGGCGCGCACACACACACACACACACACACACACACACACTGTCTGTCTGTCTCTAATAATGGATGGATGTTTGTGAGTCTGAATAAAGCAAAATAAGCAGTCTTGGAAATATGAAAAGAAGGTGGGGGGGTGGGGCTGGGGGTGGTGGGGGGGGGGATGGGGGGGGGGGGGGGGGGGGGGGGGGTGGGGGGGGGGGGGGGGGGGGGGGGGGGGGGGGGGGGGGGAGGAGAAAGGGAAAGCGGAGGGAGACAGGGTCAGCCGCCTGAATGAGATATTCGCGGACTGACCCTTGGACAGAATGATCTCACCTTAGTCTTTAGTGCTGTCGGGGGGGGAGGGGAGGGGGGGGGGGGGGGGGGGTTGTCCACACCAAGAGTTGTGCCGCTTGCAGCGTACACCATCAGTTTCCTTCATTATCAACATGGCTGTCAGCCATAAACACTTTGCCCGCGCATCATTCGTGGTCGGACGAGATCACACTCACCTCTTTCCCTTCCTTCTTCTCCCCCACCTCTCTTCCATCTCTCACTCTCTCTCTATCCTCTCTCTCTCCTCTCTCTCCTCTCTCTCTCTCTCTCTCTCCCCCCCCCCCCCCCCCTTCTCCTGCTCTCTTGTTTCTTGAACTGTCTCCTCTCCCTTCTTCACTTCTCTCTTTCACATTATTAACGTTCTCCTGTCGACAGCGGAAGACGTGAGTATCCTTCAGTCCATAAGAAACAAACAAAAAAACAAACAAACAAACAAACAAAAACCTGTTTTATATACGACTCGTGTCAGAAGAGAACGAGTTTTTTTTTTTCTTTTTTTTTTCTCGCTCACGAATATTATCTCTGCTTGTTTTTATGTCGTGTATGAAACAGTCCTCGCTTTTGAGATCTGTGTTTTGTGCGTGTGTGCGTGTGTGGTGTGTGTGTGTGTGAACTAGCTACGCGCTCTGTTTGGGGTGTGCGTCTGTGTAAAAGTAGACCAGCCGAGCTTTAGTTAAGCAACGGCGAGCTAGAGCCCAGCTAGTCGAAGCTAAGCCGATCAGCCTGTTTCAGAAGTGATAAGCATTGATTAATGATTATCGGCAGTAGCAGAGAAAACTTGAGGTCACAGCCACCACCAATGAAGGATCAGCAGTAAAGACAATAAACGTATTCCCCAGTAAGTAGTACAAAAAAGAATATATATATATATATATTATATATATATATATATATATATATATATATAATAACTCAGTCACTGTAGCACTTTCTCCACTTTTGGTGGTAGAAATTTTGTACAGTAAGAGAAAGAAAAAAAAAGAAATGCTGCTCTCCCCTGCGGGGAATTGAACGAGGGTCGCCCGCCTGACAGGCGGGGACACTAACCACTACACTTACCGAAGAGCTTTCCCGTATATATGTAACTGTTACACTTAAATTTATTAACCGTTATTGCTTAAACTGTGCATCACAAAATTATCATGTATAGCCGTTAGTAAACGGCAGTGTAAACTAAAACACTCGGGCATCATCCGTGACTCATAAATGAACATAATCTACACATTTTCAGAAAGATCGGTCCCCGCAGTTTTGTCTGGAGCGAGTGGAAACATTTTGACCACGGACGGACACACACACACACACAACACACACACACACAACACACACAGAGCATTTATTCGTTCCCATAGTAAAGTACTCCATGTTCTGTAAGAACTGGGAAGTGCAACGAGTACAGCCCGGCAGCACTAGTACTGCAGCGTGCACTGTCCTACTATACTGCCTTGCCCAGTTGGCGCAGTGTTTCTGTGTGGGGTTGTGATGACCGCTGTCGGCCGGAGGAGGCGGCGGGAGGGTGGGGAGTGAAGGTGGGGGGTAGGGGTGGGGGGTGGGGGAGGGGAGGGGGGGGGGGTTCTTGGTGCCGGCAATCACTATAACTATATTCATTATCACACCAGCCTGATTGACAGTTCTGCCTGGGTGCTGGTCCTGTGTGCTGTTGTTGTATGGTGGGGAGTTTTCATGGTCGTGTGTGTGTGTGTGGGTGTGTGGTGTGTGTTGTGAGGAGAGAGAAAGAGAGGGGTGACGGCGAGAGAGGAGAGAGATGTGCGTTGCGTGCAGGCGTGCGTGGAGTGCGTTGGTGTGATTTTTGTGTTGGTGTGGGTGTGTGTGTGGTGTGGAGTGCTGTGTGGTGTGCGTTGTGCCCGTGCGTGCTGTCGCGTAGTGTGTGTGTGTGTGTGTAGTGTGGTTTGTGTGTGTGTTGTGTGTGCGTGGCGTGCGTGCGGTTGAGTGCTCGCCGCGCGGCGGTTTGTGTGTATTTTTTGGGAGAGAGGAGCGAGATGATGGGAGATTGGTGGAGAGAGAGAGATGTTTGGGAGAGAGAGAGAGAGATGAGAGGAGAGAGAGAAGGAGAGATGAGATAGGGAGCGAGGAGGAGAGAGAGAGGGGAGGAACGAGAGATGAGGAGAAGAGAGGAGAGATAGGAGAGGGAGGAGAGCAGAGTGGAGAAAGAGAGCGAAGAGAGAGCAGAGAGAATGGAATGGGAGTAGAATGTGTATGCAATAAAGGCCTTGACGGGCAAACATGTGACACAAATATGAATGAGTGTTTCACCTATACAAGCATGAAAACTCTGAGAGGAGAGAGGAGAGAGAGAAGAGAGAGGGGGGGGGGGGGGGGGGGGGGGGAGGGTGGGGGGGGGGGGGGGGGGAGGGGGGGGGGGGGGTGGGGGGGGGGGGGTGGGGGGGGGGGGGGGGGGGGGGGGCCGGGGGGGGGGGGCGGGAGCGGGAAAAGAGGAGGGGAAAAAAAAAAGAGGAGAGGAGGGGGAAGAAAAAAAAAAGAAAAAAGGGGGGGGGGGGAGTGGAAGAGAGGAGAGAAAGGATGAGGGAGAGAAAGGAAAAGAGGAGAGAGATGAAGAGGAGAGCGAGAGCGAGAGAGAAGAGAGTTGCAGAGGGGGAGAGATGAAAAAGAGAGAAGAGAGAGGAGAGAGAGAGAGAGAGGAGAGAGAGGACGATTGCATAAGAGCTGATGTCAGCGATGGGACAAACAAAGGATGGCGAGAGAGAAAGAGAGAGAGAACGAGCGAGAGAGAGGAGAGAGAGAGAGAGAGAGGAGCAGAGGAGAGGCGGAGAGAGAGAGGAGAGACGATTTATTAATAAGAAGCTTGGACGGTTTGACGGCGAAAAAAAAAAAAATAAAAAAAATAACCGAAGAAAAAAAAAAAAAAAAAAACCGGAAAAAAAAAAAAAAAAAAAAAAAAAAAAAAAAAAAAAAAAAAAAAAAATAAACCCGAACCGAAAAAAAAAACAAAAAAAAAAAAAAAAAAAAAAAAAAAAAAAAAAAAAAAAAAAAAAAAAAAAAAAAAAAAAAATAAAAAAACGAAAGACCGAAAAAACAAAAAAAAAAAAAAAAGAAAAAAAAAAAAAAAAAAAAGAAAAAAAAAAAAAAAAAAAAAAAAAAAAAAAAAAAAATAAAAAAAAAAAAAAAAAAAAAAAAAAAAAAAAAAAAAAAAAAAAAAAAAAAAAAAACGCCGCGCGCGGAAAAAAAAAAAAAACCCGGGCGGCGAGAGAGAGAGAGAGAGAGGGAGAGAGAGAGAGAGAGAGAGGAGGAGAGGAGGAGGAGGGAATGAGACGAGGAGAGGAGGCGAGGGAGCGAGAGGAGAGAGGGAAGGAGAGAAAGGAAAGAGGAGGATTGAGAGAGAGAGGAGGATGCGAGGGGAGAGAGATGGAGGGGAGGGAGGAGGGAGAAGAGACGAGAGGAGAGGAGAGAGAGAGAGGAGAGAGAGGAGACGGAGAGGAGAGAGAGAGGAGAGGTAGGAGAGCAGGAGAGAGAGAGAGGAGGGGAGAGGGAGAGGAGAGCGAGAAGGAGAGGAGAGGAGGGGGGAGGGAGAGAGAGGGGAAGGAGAGGGAGAGGGGAGAGGAAGAGAGGGGGGGAGAGAGCGAGAGAGGGAGGAGAGAAGAGGAGAGCGAGAGGGAGGATGGGGACGAGAGAGAGGAGAGGGGGAGAGAGAGCAGGGGCATGGAGGGGAGAGAGGAGCGAGGGGGAGAGAGAGAGAGGAGAGAGGCTGAGAGGGGTGGAGAGAGAACGAGGACCGATTTGAATAAAGCGCTGACGGCAAAAAAAGGAAAACGAAAGAGAGAGAGAGAGAGACGAGAGAGAGAGGAGAGCAGGGGAGGACGAGAGAGGAATTGATAAGAGGTGACGGCCGAATAAAAACGAAGGAAGAAAATGGAACGGTGGGCCACGGAGCATGGACGACGTGGATAGGACAGAGAGCGCGCAACAAATAAAGTTATAGAATCACCATCGTTTTCCTGCCCACAAACTTATCCCCATTTCTCCGAGGAGCAGTTCGTAACCCCCCCCCCCCCCACGCCCCCCACGCCCCCCCCCGTCCTTGCGTAACAGGGTCAATCTGGCTGATACTACTAACGTCATCACGTCCGTCTTTGGCTCTTCTTCTTCTTTTTTTTTCTCCTTTTTCTTCTCTTCATTTCCTTTCTGTCGTTCAGTCTTTTATTTTTCTTTCTCATACTACTTCTGTATATACAGGTGATTGATATCTTTCAAAAAAACTTCCTGTTTATATATAGGTATATCAAATTTTTTTTTTTTTTTTTACTCTTTCTTACGTCATCTTCTGTTTATACAGATATATTAAAAAAAATCTTATCTGTATATAGATATATTAAAGATGTTTTTTTTTTTCTTCTGGGAGTGCAGGGAATCAATCACCCATTCTTCTATTCTGAATATTTGTATTTGTTTTGTTGTTGACGTATTATCTATTTCTGGTGAAAAGAAAAGGTACTGCTCCTCCAGTGTTTCTCTTTCTCTGCTTGTAATGTCTGTGGCTCCCCCTCCTCCGCCCCCTCCCCTCAGCGTAACCCCCATCTTCCCCTTTCCGATCTCTCTCTCTCCTCTCCCTCTTCTCATCTTCTATCTCTCTCTTTCTGTGCGCGTTGCGCGTGCGTGTGTGTGGTGCGTGTGCGTTGACGTGTGTGTGTTGTTGGTGTGTGTGTGTGTGGCGTGTGTGTATGTGCGTGCGTTGGCGTGCGTACGTTGCGTGCGTGCGTGCGTGCGTGTGTGTTTGTGCGCCGGTGTGCGTGCGTGCTGCGTGTGTGTGTGTGTGTGTGTGTGTGTGTGTTGCGCGCCGCGCGCATGTACACTCGCGTTTGTGCACCTTCCCGCAGCTACCCACAACAATCATTTAAAAAACAAAGAAACAGACAAACAACAACAACAAAGCAATACCTAAGGTTAGAATTCCGCGATGGATATTGGTGCCCCGGATAAAACGCCCGAGCCGTGGAGAGAAGAAAGAGAGAAGAGAGAGAGAGAGAGAGAGAAGAGAAGGGGGGGGATAAGGTTGGTGTGTGTGTCCGTGTTGTCGTGTGGGTGTGTGTGTGGTGTGTGGGGTGTTGGGGGAGGGGGGGGGGGGGGGGGAACAGACAGTGCGCGTTGATCGGCGTGTGTGGACGAAGCGGCGGCGATGCTTGCTAGGTTTCCATTGATTGGTTGGTGGCGGTTAAGGGATTGGGGGTAGGGTGGGTGGGGGTGGGGGGTCCTTTTCCTGTAACCGCGGCGAGCATTGACTAGGCCGTACACTTACAACCTCCGGCTGCATTGCATTGAATGCTGCTCCTCCATCTGCCTCCCTCCCTACCAGAGGGACAGCGCTGAGGGAAAGCGGAGCGTGCCGCCAGTGGGTCCACGCTCTACTGTAGGCTGACTACAGCTGTCTCTCCGTTCTCCTTTCTCCCCGAGCCGGGCCGCGGAGGATGGTGTGAGCGCTGAAGACGACACGTCTAGTGCCGGGAAGTGTGTGGAGAGGATAGAGAGAGGGAGATGGGGAGGGGGGGTGGGGGGGGGGGGGTGGGGAGGGAGGTCACAGAGTCGACCTGGTTATCGTGGCATGTAGAGTCGGTGGCCGTTGTTGATGAAGTTCGTCTGTGAGTTTGTGGCGTTTGTGTGTGTGTGTGTGTGTGTGTGAGTGTGGAGTGTGAGTGATGCTGCTTGTTTATTGATCTCGGAGCGACAGGTTTTCCCCTACACACAGCTGCACGAGGACGAGAAAGTCACATGGGTCCTCGTGTGATAACGATCATTTGTGGTACAACTTTTCCACGAGGACTGGATTTCCGTGCTGCGCTTTGTGCATGATCCTTCTTTTTCTGTTTTCTACATTTTTCGAACAGAAATGGAGTAGTTTTTTTTTTTTTTTTTTTCCTATGGAGCTATGGATCTACAGAGACTTTTTTTTTTGGTGTGTTTTGGCCTACCAGAAGTGGAAGAAAGGGGCGAGCTAACTTTTTGGCCTGATGGGCAGCACTCCTCTGGACGTCTGACGTCGCCCCAGTTTTGCTGCAGCCATGGGAAGGAAACGGGAGAGAGTGATTGGGATGACATGCTCGCAGCTGCCCATCGGTCCTCTTTTAGCACACTAGGGGGGTATGGGAGGCTGTTGGGAAGGGCTACTTCCACTCCACGCTTAATAACCGGAATCTTATTGCTGATGAAAAACCTGAGTGATTATTTACAGAACGGTCTGCACCAAGTGTTCTGTAAGACTTGTTCTTTCCCCTCTCGTGTGAGCGAGAAGAGTCGGGATGTCTGAAAAGTTGGGCCAGCACAAGTGGGAAAAGATGCGTGTTGATACGAACAAGCGCGCGCCACGATGTACAGTCAGTTGACGTGCGATTAAGAATCGTATTGAAAAGGAAAGGTCAGTCTTGGAGACTGGGGTGCTAGTTCGGTGTGATGGCTGGAGGGCGGTGCTGTGGCTCTGTGTGGCTTTGATCTGCTCGCGACAGGTTGGTCTGGAAAGATCGCCGCCGCTGGACCTTGAGTGGACAAGCTGTGTGTGGGTCAGGGGACCTGACCACCGAGCAGTGGAGCGGTCGTTTTACAGACAGGGTGCAAAATGTTTCAGACCAAGCTGTTGGTAGAAAATGGAGTAGGAAAAAATAGCACAATACACAGTGTACAAAGCGTTAACACCAAACTGTTGGTAAGAACTTAGAAATAAATAGCGCAATACACAGTGTACAAAGCGTTAACCATTACAAACCAAAAAAGCCGTTGGTAAGAAACTTAGAAATAAATAGCGCAATACACAGTGTACAAAGCCTTAACGCCAAACTGTTGGTAAGAAACTTAGAAATAAATAGCGCAATATCACAGTGTACAAAGCCTTAACGCCACACTGTGTTGGTAAGAAACTTAGAAATAAATAGCACAATACACAGTGTTCAAAATGTTCAAACTCAAACTGTTGGTAAGAAACTTAGAAAGAAATAGTACAATACACAGTGTTTTAAAATCTTTCAAACCAAACTGTGTGGTAAGAAACGGAAGTGAGGATAACTAGCAAGACACTGGGCCAGCCAGCATCACAGCACTCAGAGGTTGTGGGTGACAACGATGGCATAAGCCCGTAGACTGCTGCAACAGCTGCACACAAAAGAAACCGGATATGAAAAGCAGAGACACAGACGGCGTGCTATCGGCCTGATGAATGTGGCCCT
>JADBJO010000034.1:0-15000 GCA_016801955.1 Conus betulinus | reverse complement strand
ACCCCAAACAAAAGTGTATGAAGTTAAAAAAAAAAATCCTTTTATTCAAAACGAATAGTTATTTTTTTTCCATTTATTTACTTGTCTCACATGATAATAATATAAATCAACAAGACAACATGAATGCCTTATCAGAGAGAGAGAGAGAGGAGAGAGAGAGAGAGAGAGAGAGAGAGAGAGAGAGAGAACAGCACACAACAAAGAAAAAACAAGTCATCAAGCTTGGAGATGAACGACGCGAGGAACAAAAACAAGCAAACAAACAGACAATCCTCATAAACAAAGAAAGACAGGAAAGCAAGCTCACGACCCAAGCCTCACTGTGATAAAGTTGCCCACAACCCAACCCTCACTGTGATTAAGTTGCCCACGACCCAGCACCCACTGTGATAAAGTTGCCCACGACCCAACCCTCACTTTGATAAAGTTGCCACGACCCAACCCTCACTGTGATAAAGTTGCCCACAACCCAACCCTCACTGTGATAAAGTTGCCCACGACCCAACCCTCACTGTGATAAAGTTGCCCACAACCCAACCCTCACTGTGATTAAGTTGCCCACGACCCAGCCCCCACTGTGATAAAGTTGCCCATGACCCAACCATCACTGTGATAAAGTTGCCCACAACCCAACCCTCACTGTGATCAAATTGCTACGGGGCCAGTGTCGCTAACTGCACGTCGGCAGCTTTAAGCTGGTGTCAGACAAGGCGATCCTCTCGCTCAAGTGATCGCTCTTGCGCTAGTTTTGTTTTCTACTTTTCGTTTTCACCCTGGACATGTGTGACCCACCCAAGTACGCGTGCACAAGAGAACTTGCTATTTTTGTCAGGCGAGACATTGACATAGTGAGGGTAATGGTCCAATCAGAACGAAGGTGAAAGGTCCTTCAAAAGGAAGATGCCGACGTGGAGTTTTCTTCATTCCAGGGGCAGTTGATGTCTACTGCATCAGAGGCCTCATGCTGTCTGGAACACTCATTGTGAGGAGACCGGGGTCCATCGTACATGGAGTTTTCTGGAACTGTAGCACGTGCCATTAGAACATCAAAGTCAGAACAAGGCACTTAGGGGCCGGAATAGCTCAGTGTAGCGCGCCGGTCTCGTAATCTTGGTGATCCTGGGGTTGCAGGTTCGAATCTCCCACGGGTCGTTTCGGAAGAGGGGGAGTTTTCCCTCGGAGTTAACATTGGTTCTGACTCCATTTCCTATACAGTCCTTCGAATAAGACTATATACCGAAGTTCCGTGCGTGAACACACGCATAACATCTTGCACACACGTAAAATTCCATCACCAACTTTCGGAAGAGAAGGCCAGTTTGGCCGTTGGTATGGATGGCACGTTACACATAGCACGCACCTTTCCCCGAAGTTGGAGTATGGCTGCCTTAATGGCGGAATAGAAAAACGGTCACACACACACACAAAACTCCACTCCGTTTGTTGGGTAGATGGGATTAAATCCTTGCCTGTCTTTACAGGGAGTGTCCGCAGGAGTATCAGCCTGCGTACGCAGAAGAAAAGAGAGAAAGAACAAAGCACTTTGAAGAGAGAGCCTTGAACTGAATTGCCGAGGTGAAAAATGAGCTCCTCACTGACCGTAATGTGTTACTTGGTCTGTCGACCTTCTTCCTGTGATCTGGTGGGACTACAAACATTATGGTGATTCTTATTGTTGCTCTTGAGCAATAACACTGCTATATTGTGAACTCACCTGGTGTGACCCAAAATAGCGACAAGCTCCCTTTCTTTCTATATGCAGTGTTTTCCTGTTTCAGTTTCATCAAGGAGGTGTCACTGCGTGCGGACTAGTCCATATACGCTACACCACATCCGCTAAGTGTTGAGACGACATTGCGCATGATTTGAAGCTGATGGATCAGTGGATTAATGACTAAGATGAGAGAGGGAAGAGGGTCTCGTGACTACGGCATTGCGGATGTCTGACCTATGCATTAGCCCAATGCGTTGGTCAGACCTTCAGTACCTAGCTAACATTGGTTGTGTGTTTTTTTATCTTTTATTTTTTCCTGCGAACACACCACAAAATGGTGACGAAGTGTTTTAAAAAGAATTATTATGCATATTTCATCACAAATGTGAAGTATCCAAAAACGAATATGTACATGAACTAAAGCGAAAATATGACATTTCAAATTTCGAAAAAGGACCAGACAGTTAACACATAAAAACGAAATAACCGAACAGATTGTGTAACATACAGCCGCGAAGCATTACACATTCAACTAACAAGATTGTAATGTGGGCAATTTGACATTCACGAAGTCTTGTTTTTTTTGTTTTTTGTTTTTTTTGCGCTCGGGTGAGGGAGGACTCGCCTAGTGTGACCGGAGCTTTAGCGATTGGAACGTGACTATCCTTTGATCTGCTGGCCCTGTGATGGTGCTGACGGGGTGGGAGAGGGGAAGGGGAGGAAAACCGCCGCGCTGGCCTCTGCTCCAGTGGCCTTGTTGTGAAGATCGTTGCCCGGGTGTCTGGTGATCATCGTGTTATTTCTCTCCCAGTGAGAGGTGAAAGCTTTGTTGCCGTTGGCTACATCCGAAGCGGTGGTGGTGTGGGTGAGGCTGGCGCGCGCGCGCGCGCGCGCGCGCGCGTGTATGTGTGTGTGTGTGAGAAAGAAGAGAGAGAGAGAGAGAGAGAGAGAGAGAGAGAGAGAGAGAGGATGATGATGGAAACACCACAAGCACTTGCATTCCTGAACGATTTTTGTATTGCCTTGCGGATACACAGTAACGTTGCTTTTATGGCTTTTATTTGTGATTCGTGCGTGCGCTGTTGCTTTGCTTTCAGTATCATAATCAGAGGTAGCCCCCCTCCCTCCTCCCCCCCATCCCCCCGCCCATTCCTGCTGAGATACCGGAGGTTCTTCTAATTAGTATAAGTGGCGTCACTACCCTTTAGAAAATATTTGCTAGTGAATTCCCTCTGTCTCCGCACCTCTCTGACGGTGCCATGGAGGGGAGGGGGTGAGGGGGGTTGGGATAAGGTGTGTGTGTGTGGTTAGGAGGGGTTGTGGGGGAGGATGTAGCTCTGGTATGGGATGATTGGCGGGGGGGGGGGGGAGGGGGGGTAGGGGTTAGGAGTTGGGAGAGAAACCGAGGGAGAGTGATGTGTGCGTGTGTGCGAACAAAGTGAATCTTGGTGCTTCCCGTTACGGTGTGTGTGTGTGTGTGTGTGTGTGTGTGTGTGTGTGTGTGTGTGTGTGTGTGTGTGTTTGATGTTGTTATGTTGTCGTCTTCAATTTAACGTCTTTCACTTTAAGTGATATTAGATTGTCTGTGTATGTGCGTGCGTGCGCGCGCGCGCGCGCGCGCGTGTGTGTGTGTGTGTATGTGTGTGTGTGTGTTTGTGACTCTGTGTGTATGGTGTGTGTGTGTGTGTGTGTGCGCTCGCGCGCGATTTTGCGCGTGTGTGTATGTGTGTGTGTGAGCTCTGCGAGAGAGAGAGGACGATGAGAGATGAGGAGAGAGAGAGAGAGACGTGAGGAGAGAGAGGGAGAGAGAGAGTGAGGCTGAGAGGAGAGGGAGAGAGAGAGAGAGAGAGGGAGAGAGGAGAGAGGAGAGAGAGAGAGGAGAGGAGAGAGGAGAGAGAGAGACACACACAAACACACACACAGAGAGAGAGAGAGAGGATGAGAGAGAGAGAGAGAGAGAGAGAGAGCAGTTAAAGCTCTTGCCTAATCACACTTGACAGACAATCAATAATTGATCTGAAATTGCCAGTCATTCAACGGATGAAAAAATGTCATTGAATGGCAAAGAGCGTAAAACTGCTGTCATCGTTGTGAGCATTGTTGTATAGCGCGATCAGTAGCAACTGCTGTACAGACAGATAAAAGACATGTTCAGCAACATTTTTTTTTATGTAAATGTCATCACAACACTAAGCCACATTCTCTTAAGATCAGGCATTTCTGTTAGTCGGTCTCCATAAAAGCAGAGATGCACGCTGCGAATAAATGAATGTCTTACAAAACATAGAACCAAGACAGGCCACACATGAATATATCTTGCCAAACGTAGGTAGTGAAAGATCTTTTGCATGTATTATGTGTGGTGACTATGAATCAAATAAGTAAAGGCAACACACACACACGCACGCACGCACGCACGCACGTACGCACGCACGCACCCCCACCACCCCACCCACCCACCCACACACACAGAGGCACACGCGTAGGCACACGCACGCACACACTTACTGATCAAAACCTATATATGCAAACTTTAAGTTTATCATTGTATTGATTACATTGTTACCAAAATGATAGAAAGTAGGTGCAAATAAAATAATCAAATTTATCAGATGAATAAATACAATGTGATTATTATTATCTTTTTTTTTTTTTTTGCGTCAAAATAAGATGTCGTTATTGACGTATCGTTTCGCCAAGGTTTGCTGACAGTGCACTTTTGTACTACAGCAGGTCGACACCAGTTCGCTACCCATCATTCAGTTAAAGCCACGACAGTGGTCGTATGGAAGCGAGAGCAGCCCAGCTTCAATGGCAGGTTGCCTCTCTCCGCCGCGCACGCTGACGCTAACGCTAACACTAACGGGGCGTGCATCTTCAACGTTTTGTGGCTTTGATTACAGGGAACTCGGGAACAAAGTGTTTAGCGGGAAGTACGTCAGTGGTAGGAGACATGTCTTTTTCGATAGAAGCAGGGTAAATGGTGCATTAAAAGGCTAGAGTGTTCAAAACATTTGGACATTTGAAAAAAAAAAAAAAAGAAAAAAAAAAGGGAAAGAAGAAACACACACACACACACACACAACACACACACGCACACACACACACACACACACACACCACACACACACACGAAGGGGAGTGTGTGTGTGTGTGTGTGTGTGTGTGTGTGTGTGTTCAGCAATGACATGTCTTCCCCCTCCCTCCCCAGGTTCTAAAAATATTATTGTTTTTCCGATTGGATGGAAGTGTCGGTCTGTTTATACCACGACAGGGCTGACTGTTCTTTTCTGCATGGTGGTAAAACAGCCCGAGAGAGTGGTCCTCTGCGTAGGCTGGCCTTATTAGGTAATCCCAACGGAAAGAGTTGTGCATCAAAGCACACACTGAAGTGCGCGCGCACACGTGCATGCGCACACGGACACACACACGCGCGCTTACGCACGCGCGCACACGTGTAAACACAAACACACGCGCTTGCGCGCAATCACTGGCATGTACACGCACGCAGGCACGCCTGCACGCGAGCACACGCGGACAGACAGCAGACACAGACAGACAGACAGACAGACAGGACAGGACAGACAGACAGACAGACACACACACACACACACACACAACACACACACACCACACACACACACTCTCTCTCACACACTCTCTCTCTCTCACACACACTCTCACACACACACACACACACACACGCACGCAACACACACACACACACACACACACATACACACACACACACACACACACACAACACCACACACACACACACACATACACAACACACACACACACACACACACAATACTTCTCTCGCTCTCTCTTTCTTTCGACTCTGACAGACAGACAGACAGACAGACAGACAGAGACAAAAACGCACGTGCACGCGCGCGACTGCGACCTCCGTTTGGGCCAAATGGCGTAATGTCATACTCCCATTTGCCCAATAAATGTCAGTGGGGAGGCCCCAGCGTTAAAAAGAATAGGCCATAGTTCAGAGGATTGAAACGAACCTGGATGAAGACCTGTCTCCTAGCAACTCGTACTTCGAGATGGAGAAAAGAGGGCGCGAAGTGGTGTGTGTGTGTGTGTGTGTGTGTGTGTGTGTGTGTGGTGTGATGTGGGAGAGTGAGCGAGAGACGAGAACGAGGAGCGAGGAGAGACGAGGAGCGTGTGTGTGTGACAGAGACAGAGAGGGGTTGCGAACTATGTGTGTGTGTGGGTGTGTGTGTGTGATGAGGGTGTTATGTGTGTCATGGCAACGTTGCCAGATAGAGTTTGACACCATAACAATGAGATGCCAGCTAAAAGTGTTTGTGCGTGTGTGTGTATGTGTGTGAAAGTTGTGTGTGTGTGTGTGTGTGTGTGTGTGTGTGTGTGTGTGCGCGCGCCACACACACACACAACACACACAAAGTAGGTCATTGGTACTTGTTGAAAATATCATCGTGAGGGCGTGCGCGCGCGCGCGCGCGCACACACACACACACACACCACACACACACACACACACACACACACGCACACACGCACGCACGCACGCACGCACACCACACACACACACTCTCTCTCTCGCGTACTCTCTCAAAAACTCGCTCTCTCTGAACGCGTACTGAATACACACAGCGCCGACAAAAGAGAGTCCGGAACCACAGTTGAAAATATAATCGTGAGGGCTGCGCGCGCGCGCACACACAGGACCACACACACACACAAACACCACGACCACAGCAGAGGAGAGAGGAGAGAGGGAGAGAAGAGAGAGCGGAGAGAGGACACACAAACACAGACGAGGGGGAGAGAGAGGATGAGAGAGAGGAGATGAGAGAGAGAGAGAGGGAGAAACACAATCACACACAACACACACACACACACACAGAGAGAGAGAGACGAGAGAGAGAGAGAGAGAGAGAGAGGAGAGAGAATGATGAGGACAGACACACCACACACCGACACACACACACACACACAGAGAGACACACAGAGAGGAGAGGAGAGAGAGGAGAGAACAGAGAGAGAGACGACGAGAGAGAGAGAGGAGAGAGCACACATCACACACAGAGAGAGAGAGAGCAGAGAGAGGAGAGTCTGTTTACACTCTGACAGAAAGACTGGGTCGATGATGGCACGGTTGAGTTTGTTTTTTTTGTTCATGTTCACACTAGGCAGCTGTTCAGAATTGTACAAAGTGCTGTGTATAGATTTTCTTTGTGTCTCCTGGTATTGCCCCGAGCTGTGAAAAGCACTGACGACGCAGAGAGCGCGGGCCTGGCATAGCTAGCTGACACAGAAACTTGGAGCGGGTGGCGGGGGATAACGGGTAAGGGATAGCGGGTGGTACTGGGATGAAGAGAGGCGGAGTGGAGATGGGGTGAGGGGTAAGAGAGGGAGGGTGGTTTGAATAGTTTGCCTGCGTGCGATCCTGAATTTGAGGTGGTTAGTGGGTTCGTTCATTTTGTGATTTGATTCCTAACATTAATGATGGTGTGGTTTTTGTTTGTTTTTTTGTTTGTTTGTTTGTTTGTTTTTCACACACGTGTACGTGCGTGCACGTACTCATGCATGTAAGCAGGAACACACGCACACGCATGCGCGTGCCTGCAGGTACATGCGCGCGCGCACACACACACACACACGTTCACATTCACCACACACACACACTCACCACACGCACGCGCACACGCACACGCACGCACACACACACACACACACACACACACACACACACACACACACACACACACACACACACACACTCACTCACTCACTCACACACACACTCTCTCTCTCTCTCTCTGTGTCTCACACACACACACACACACACTCACACACACACACACTCACACTCACACACACACACACACACACACACACACAGAGTCTGTCGGACAGACATACGGACAGACAGACAAGACAGGCAGGCAGGCAGGCAGCCCCAGGGACGGAGGCAGGGGAGAGAACAAGGCGAGCTTCAATTTGTCGCTGGGGAGACGCCGCCGCCGGCCGCCGCGTGAGCTCCGAAACCGTTGATTAGCGACGTGGAGCGATTAGATGGCCATGGTGACGTCCTGCGTGGGCAGGCGAGCAGGTCTCCTTGAGAGAAAGGCAGTCATGCGACCGACATATGCAGAATGGATGAGAGAAAGAACACACCGCCGCTTCCCTTGCCGGTCATTCGCCGTCTGCTGACCGACCTGTGGCCTGGCCCCTAGAGCAAGCTACTGGGCAAGAAGATCATTATGGAGTGGATGGAAAATGGATAAGGGGGAGGGGGTGGGGGTGGGGTGGGGGGGGGGGGGGGGGGGGACGCTCCACTTACATCTGCTGGCTTTTCAGGATTAGTCCCCCGCCCCACACCTCCCCCCCCCCCCAACCTCCCTCCCCCCACTCCCCCAGACTCACGTTTGACTGCCGCGTGGATGGAGATAGTTTGTCGCCAGAAGGGTTGGCGGTGGCCGAGTTTGGCTGTTTAGTGAACAGTGTCCAGGTAGCAAGACCTTCAATGTTTTTAATTAAATAGGGATGGTGTTGGGCGAAACGCGTTGGACCTTTTGATACTACTCTACGCTGGAGAAAAAAAAAAAAAGAAAAGAAAAAAAGTGAGAAAAGAAAACGCTGCCATAAGAAGGTAGTCATAGATCGTCGGCAAAAAAAGAACAAATAAAGGTGAAAAGAAATGGAGGGGAAAAGAGGGGGGGAAAGGGGGGGGGGGGGGGGGGGGGGGGGGGGTGGGGGGGGGGGGGGGGGGGGGGGGGGGGGGGGGGGGGGGGGGGGGGGGGGAGAGACTGAGAAGGATATCGACATGAGTTCTTCCAGACAGGGTCTGACCATTGTTTCCGCTCTTTGGATCAGGTCAGTTTGGGTGCATACCACTAAAGCATTACAACTCGGATACTCCATGAGAAATGTTTTCATCAGAATGCATCTCACATTTCAGCAGAATAGCGATGCGGGTGACAGCGGTCATTATCACCGGTTCCCTCGGGGGCAAGGGGGGGGGGGGGGGGGGGGGGGGGGGGGGGGGAACGGGGGGGGGGGGGGGGGGAATCAGTTGTCCTTTCAGAAATTGGTGACGGGCGGTTTCCCTAGGAAGCAGGTGTTGTGGCTGTTTTCCAGGAAGGAGAACTTCCCTCTCGGAAAACAGGGAAGCCAAGGGCTCCACGAGGCATGGTTATATCGCTTCCACAGGAAAGAGGAACGCACTGTTCTCTTTGGTTCCCACTTTTCTGCCCTGTCCTCCTTCTGCCGGCTAAGTTTTTTATGAATTTCTCCACTTTCTCCTGTTTGGTGTGTGTTTGGCTGTTTGGTGTGGGCAATATCGCAGTGTCTGTTGTGTATTCGCTTGATTTATTTTTGTTTTTTCAAGTTGACAGTTGGCATGATAATCATACCAAGTTATGAACCCTGGATATGTCTTTACAGTGCAAACTCGGGATGTTGATGGTGTCAGTCAGAAAGTTTCTTGATGATAACATGTCGTGGTGATGCTGCTGATCAATGTTATCATCATTGTTGATTTTAATATATGATGTATTGCAGTATTTTCTTATATACTTCTGACATTGTGTGCACTGCATGTGTGTGTGTGTGTGTGTGTGTGTGTGTGTGTGTGTGTGTGTGTGTGTGGCCACAGATTGGGTCAGAGTGCTTTCATGATAGATAAATCCTAGGTGGATCTGAAGAAATGGGCCACAGGTTGGGTCAGAGTGCTGTCATGATAGATAATTCCTAGGTGGATCTGAAGAAATGGGCCACAGGTTGGGTCAGAGTGCTGTCATGATAGATAATTCCTAGGTGGATCTGAAGAAATGGGCCACAGGTTTGGGTCAGAGTGCCGTCATGATAGATAATTCCTAGGTGGATCTGAAGAAATGGGCCACAGATTGGGTCAGAGTGCTGTCATGATAGATAATTCCTAGGTGGATCTGAAGAAATGGGTAACAAATTGGTCAGAGTGCTGTCATGATAGACAGTTCCTAGGTGGATCTGAAGAAATGGGTAACAAATTGGTCAGAGTGCTGTCATTATAGATAATTCCTAGTTGGATCTGAAGAAATGGGCCACAGGTTGGGTCAGAGTGCTGTCATGATAGATAATTCCTAGTTGGATCTGAAGAAATGGGCCACAGGTTGGGTTAGAGTGGTGTCATGATAGATAAATCCTAGGTGGATCTGAAGAAATGGGCCACAGGTTGGTCAGAGTGCTGTCATTATAGATAAATCCTAGGTGGATCTGAAGAAATGGGCCACAGATTGGGTCAGAGTGCTGTCATGATAGACAGTTCCTAGGTGGGTCTGAAGAAATGGGTCACAGATTGGTCAGAGTGCTGTCATGATAGATAATTCCTAGGTGGGTCTGAAGAAATGGGCCACAGCGTCAAAGGCAGCAACCACCAAACATGACGCCAGAACATGACGTCAGAACATGACGTCAGAGAATTTGATTTCATGCTTTCTCTGGGCGAGCTGATTGCAAGCAGCACAGATGCACCTTGAGGTTGTTATGCCTGTGTCTGTTTGCCTGAGAGAGAGAGAGAGAGAGAGAGAGAGAGAGAGAGAGAGAGAGAGAGAGAGAGGAGAGAGAGAGAGAGAGAGAGAGAGAGAGAGAGAGAGAGAGAAAGGAGAGAAGGGGGGGGGGGGTGGGGGCGTAGGTGCGATTTCAGATGGCAAGAGGCAGTTTGATGAAGAACTGTTTTGCTCGTCCAGGCTTCTGGCGGATTCTGGTATATTATGGTTGTTTTGAAATTCGATGCTGCGCCACGGCGTAATTAGGTTTGTCTCGGGTGGCTCTGACGTGTGTGGAATGTAGCCTGCACAGCACAGAGAGAGAGAGAGAGAGAGAGAGAGAGAGAGGAGAGAGAGAGAGAGAGAGAGACACACACACACACACACACACACTCACACACACACACACACACACACACACAGGTAATCGACTAACTAAATATCAAACAGTACACAACAATTAATTCTTAACTGCATACTATACTTCTAATCCCAAACGCCTTGTACAAGAAAACAGCAAAACGTTTTATGGTGGCTTCGTTTGTGGATGCCATGAGTAATGAAAGTCGAAATAAAGGAAGGATGCTTAGAATATTTTTTGATCAATTAATTGACTCCTCAGATCATTCAAAAACAGGACAGCAGAACACAAAGTGAACCTCATTTTCTTCGGTACTTTTACACAACGCGGACAGAGAAGATCACATTTGCTATGCTTCCTGTAATGAGCCGGCCGAAACAGACCAGGCAAAAAATAGTAATTCCTCCAGAAAAGTGTTGAGACGTGAGCCAGCTTCACAAGCCAAGCCATGTGGAGATGAGACCTAGTAGTGAGAACACACACGCACGAGGTGAAGATGCTGTTGGGTCGGTGACGGTGACGGAGAGGGCTGGTTCCATATCGTGGTGGTAGTAAGGTCTGCATCCACCACACGCCCATGCTGTGAGTTGTTGGGCAGTGTGTGGGGGTGTCCATGCCGACCTATTGGGAGATGCGTGATTGGTGACCAGCCTAATAAAGAGTTAAAGACCGGCTCCCTTACGGCGGCGCACGCAGAGCGTCGGGCTGAACCGATTTTAGTCCTACCTTCAATTACCTAACTTAACCTACCTACCTACTACCTATCCTAACGACCTACGACGTACTTACCTACCTACATCTACTCTACACGCACTAGGCGCCTGAATCGGAAAGGATTTTGGCCTGTCTCCCCGTGTCGAGCTGCTGTGTTGGTGGGATAACACAGACACTTGAGGGTTTCATTTGCTCTTATCTTCAGTAACCCGAGAACCACCACACACCAAACACCACCACACCACACACACAATATAACACACACACAACACACACACACCTCACACCCATACACACACACACACAACACACACACACAACACACACCACCAAACCCACACACCACACACCACACACAAGGTCGCACAACAGCGCACTGCATCACAAAATAGCAGTAACACCGCAAGAACGCACCACGCACACGACCCTACAGCACCTCGGACGTAATTAGCGTCCCCCCTGTCTGGCAGAGAGCCCATCAGGGACTCGAAAACCAGCCCCCTTTTATACACCATCACACAGCTTTGTTTGGGTTGTTACAGAGATTGATGAGTTGTTATTTCCAAACCCACCTGTAAATACCTTTGAGGAGAACAGTATTACCCACCCATCCACGTTGAAACCCTCACTGACGAACCCCCGTACACTAAAAGCTTATTATCTCACTCCTTTTTAGTTACCGTTTGTCTAAGGCAATATCACTGAATAACACAGCCCCGGTGAACTCACAAATGACCACACACAAAAAAAGCCGATATGTGCTGTGTCGTGTCCTTGTGTCGTGGCGTGTGTTGTGTTGCTCGCTGGCGAAGATCAGATCCACCAAATGATACGAGACAGATCCGACCCCCCAAACGCGTGTGTGTTTGGGATCAAAATTTTAGGCCACATACCAAGCCGGTCTCACCACAAAGTTTTGTTCCACCATCTCGCTTCAGATGTGTGTGCGTGTGTGTGAGCGGACGCCGCACCCCGACCCGCCCCGAGACCGAGCGCCGCGACGATGGTGACCCCCGACCAGAGAGAGCAGACGCTACCGAAGGACCGCCAGGCATCCCCCCCTTTTTTTTTTTTTTTTGATCCAGAGATTTGGAGAGAGCCCCGAGAGAGATTCGCGAGAGAGGAGGTCGGGGGGGGGGCGGGGGTGGGGGAGCATCGAGAGAGATACTGTTTGCCACCGACGCGCACCCACCGTGTGTGCAATCCCAGCAGACGAAGGTCGATGGGCTCAATGATGGCGGTGGGTCGTTTCTGCTAGCACGTCGTGCTAGCCAGAGTTTCCTCATACGATGTGTGTGTCGCTCGTTCAGAGAAATTGGAAATAAAGTCAAAGCCTGAGTGTTAGGGATTTCAACAATGATGAATCCCTTAGCCGTCTGTCGTCATCTGTCTGTGGTCTGATCACTCGGGCCAGTGGTCTGTGTCTGTGTACTTCCTTCGCGTGAAGTCAGTATGGTCCGTTCCCCGGTCATTTCTCCCGTAAATCTCTGTGTGGTACAGGGATTGTCCCCCATTTTAGTTCTCTCAGTAACCCCACGATCCGTTCCCCACTCCCAAACTCCACCACCGCCATCCCCTTTTGCGTTAGAACAGTTTTTGTAAGTACCCGTCGTCCCATACTCATTTAGCTGTCTCTGTATGTCTGTACTGTATGCGGTATCTTTCTTCTCTCTCTCTCTCCTCTCTCTCTCTCTCTCTCTCGTTGCTGCCATTTATGTAATACTCGACTCTGTTTTCCCCTCTTTAGTCTCTCACCACTCCCATCAGATAATGTTCCCCGTGCTGCGCTCATGCCCCCCCCTCCCACCATACACAAACACTTTCTCATGTCTACCGGTCTCAAATCTGCCCACCCCCCTGCCTGGCTCACACTTCCTCTGTCTATGTGTGTTTGGTTCTTCCGTGTGTGTGGTGTGTGTGTCGTGTGTGTTCATTTTGTCTATCTCTGTGCTGTACTGTATGTAATGTGGTGTGGTGTGTGTGTGTGTGTGTGATGTGTGTGTGTGTGTGTTGCGCTGTTTGGGTTCCTGCGTTGGGGTGTGTGTGTGTGTGTGGTGTGGTGTGTGTGTGCCTTTTGTGTGTGTGGGTGTGTGTGGGTGTGTGTGTGGTGGTGTGTGTGTGTGGTGTGTGTTGTGTGCCTTCTCTTTGTGTGTGTGTGTGTGGTGTTGTGTGTGTGTGTGTGGTTGTCGTGGCGCGCGCCTCTCTGTTCTTTTCCAAAATAACAACCTCCCCCCACTTCAACCCCCACACCTCCCTCTCCACTCACCCTTCCCTATCCCTTTTATGCATTTTTCATGTCGCCGTTTTGTCCACGCCATCCCGGCCAGATACTATCGGCTCGTTCGTCTGTTTTCCCCGATGGAGACAGTGGTGCGTTGGTTGGCGATGGCGGGCAGGGCTTGTTTGTGTACCTTAGTGAAGGCTGTGTGTCATACTTGACTGTCGGCCCCTTGTACGCCGCTGCTGCTGCTGCTGCTGTTGGCGTGCTGCTGCTGCTGACCTGCTCGTTGGGTACGTAGTGGTCGTGGTCAGTCGGTGGTGTGGTGACCTGGGGGGAGGCGGGGTGCGTGGGGGTCTGGGGGGAGGAAGGAGGAGAGTGGAGGAACGTTGTACACCGGGATTGAATCGTGAACTGTCTTTCTCTTGCCTAAATATTCTTAGAGGGGTTACCCCTCCTTTGGCTTTAGCTTCGCAGCTTTGTTTTGCTTCGGTGTTTCTAAGATTTTCTCTTCATCTCCCCCCCCCCCCCCTCTCTTCTTCCACTCCCTCACGCCTCTTCCCCCGGGCTCTCAACTTCCTTACATCCTCACCCCAGTTCCAAGTACAATGGAAGGGATACTCAAACAAACAACAGTCAAAAAAAACAAAAAAAATAAAAAAAAAAAACAACCAAAAACCAATACTCCCTTTTTTCCCTATTCACCAACCTAACAAGCCACCAAAACAAGAACAATTCGTCATGGTCATTGAACGCTTTTCGTCTGTTTTTACTCAAAAGACATAAAGCATTATGCAAGATCAGCCCCCCCCCGAAGGACAAGTTGTTGGTTTAAAAACAAATGATTGTCTGAGAAAGTTTGCAGACAATATCATCATAAATCATTGGCGTACAACATAAGCATTAAACCTATAAACTCAGTTACATAGTTCTACTCGTTCTGTGCGTGAGCGCGGTATCCGTTAGGTGAGTATGTGTGTGTGTGTGTGTGTTTGTGTGTGTTTGTGTGTGGTGCGTGCGTGCGTGGTTTTTCTGGTTCGGTGCGCGCGCGCAGACTTGTGTCTTTTTTGTGCTGTGGTGTGTGTGTGTGTGTGTGTGTGCCCGAGGAGGAGAGATTGAGCCAGATTCGGAGTTCCCCTTGAGAGGAGCCCGAGAGACTCAGTGCCCCGTTTGTTTTTTCAGAGTTTTTAAGATTATGTTACGAGCCCGAGAAGAGATTGTTTTGTGTGCTGTGATTCCTGTGTGTGTGTGTAAAGTTTCTGATCTGCATGTATAACATTGGCATTCACTAGAGGCTTGTGTGTGTCATTCATTTACGCCGCCAGTGAACGTGCGCGACTCGAAGTCACAAGCCCTTACGCATGAAACACCACACACAGCTGGGGCGAGCGCCGGGACAATCAGGGAAAATCAGTGTCACGATTTGATGGCTGTTATAATCCTCTCACGTTCGAAATGAGCGCGGCGGCGGTGGTCGTGA
>JADBJO010000033.1:1455000-1461458 GCA_016801955.1 Conus betulinus | reverse complement strand
AGACAGACAGGGCTGACAAAGAGGTAGCATAGAGATATTGAAAGATGCAAAATAGAGAAAGGACTCAAGGAGAGTAGACAAAACATAGACATAAAAAAAAAGACGTGAAAGGCTATCAAAACAAAATCATCAAGGAAAAGACTATGTTCCAAAAAGCCTTCAACACCAAACGAAACAAATCATTAAAGGAAAATATTGGAAGATAAAAACCCTCCCGAACCCAACCCCAAACGGACTCACACTAAACTGTGCCAGAGCGAAGCTTGGCAGTTCGCAGGAGAGGGCAGGAAAGGAAGCTGGCAGCGAAGAAGACCAAGGATGCTGTCGGCAGGTTTGCAGGCTGATTTATACCTGTCTGTCTGCCTTCAATTTATAACATGTCACGCAATTATCTGATTATATCATTAATAAATTGTCACTTCATAGCCCTTTTGCCCTTTCTCTCTCTTTATCACACCACACACACAACACACACACACACACACACACACACACACACACACACACTGGGTGCATGTAAACACAAACCGAAATATGCCTCAGGTTGTTTTCCATCGCAGTTTCTTGTGTACGCTCCTTCAACCAGGTCGCGACTGGAGATCAATCAACATGACTCAATCAAGAAAGGGAGGGGCAATACAAAGTTTGTGCTCTGCGTGTGTAGCCTGAAGAAATACACCAGTTCTCTTTGTCCTCGTGGAATCATGTGAAAGCCAGGGTTGTGATAGGGTTTCCACCCAGGTATGACACAAGGATTTCACTAGCCAAGGAATTTACAGATTTTCTTACATAACCAGTGGAAACAATGGCTGTTGAACTGATTTCCAAATAAACCATCATCAAACACATCAGAAGAAAAACTGGAAGTTCTCCCGTTTAAATCTCCTGATAACATCACAAAACACATTCCCCCCCCCTCTCCCCCTCCCCCCCTCCCCGCTCTCCCCTCCCTCTCTCTCTCTCTCTCCTGCGGAGTTAATCAGGCACCAGCCCAGAACAGCCCCTCTGGAGAGTTAAACTGAATCTATCCCAGAAACAGCCTCCCTCCAGGGGAGTTAATCTCACAACGTTATGGAACAGCTCCTCTGGAGAGTTAAACTAGACAAGGCCCAGAACAGCCCCCTCCCCCTCCTGGGGAGTTTCATCTGGCACTAGCCCAAAACAGCCCCCCTCCCTCCCAAAGAGTTAAACTGGACCTGGCCTAGAGCACTGGGACAGTGCGAGACTGACTCCCGGGGGTTCAACTGGGAAAAGGGGGACAGTTTCACTACGTTTACACCGTCATCACAGCTGGACTTTCGATCGACAGTGCGAGACTGACTCCCGGGGTTCAACTGGGAAAGGGGGGCAGTTTCACTACGTTACACCATCATCACAGCTGGACTTTCGATCAAATGGGGTTGGTTTCTGCCAACACTAGTTTATCTAGTTCACGAATGAAAGGGCCAACAAATATGTCGCTATGTTTCAGAGGACATTGAAAGTGAAGTCGCTGACAGGCGGTGTTATTATTGGCTGCCTCCTCACATACTTGTTCGGGGAGGGGGGGGGGTGTCTACTCGAATGCGGCGACATCGAACAGTACCCGGGACCTCGGACCACCAACCCTGGACATCGGAAGGACAGCTTTCGGCAAACCAGCATAACAAGCGGAACTCGAAGTCCCAGCGCTAACTCAGGTACCGTTACTACCCAGTTCTATTTTGCTTCCTGAACCGACCATGCAAAATCTAATGTCCATGCTGCAGACTTTCAGTGAAAATTTTGACATGAACCATGACATTAGAAACATGAAAGACATTATTAGCGACATCAAAGAGGATATGAAAGACATTCAGGATGGTCAGGCTGCACTGCAAGAGGAAGTGAAGTCCCTGAAGGATGAAGTGCCCGATCTTCAACAGGAGAACGACGCTTTGAAGAAGAGGATGGAAGAAAGCGAACGGAAAACTGACGATCTGGAAGGTCGCTCTAAGAGGAACAATCTTGTTTTCTATGGACTTTCTCGTGCGCAGAACGAAACACAGTCAGACTGTGAAGAACTCCTCAGTCTCAGTGATGTGATTGTGGACAAACTTGGACCGACAGATGACTTCCAGTTTAACCGCGTACATCGTCTAAATTCCAAGCCTAACTCACCGATCATCACCCGCTGCACTTTCTACAAACACAAAGAAAACATTCCTAAGGCCAAACATAAATTGAAGGGCAGTGAAGTGTTTGTAAGCGAGGATTTTTCTCTCCGTGACAGAAATGTGCGACGATTACTATATCCTTTTCTGAAGGAAGCCAGAGGGGAGGGTAAACGGGCTTCGATGATATTCGGCCACCTCCTTATCGAGGGAAGTAAGTTTTATCTTGAGGGGCAAAATCTTAGGAAGTGTGAATAGGGGTGTGGCCAGCCCAGCTTAACACCGGCAGTTTATGACAGGAGGGTGCATGACAACCGTGTGGAATGGACGGCTTGTACAGAGGTCAGACACGTACGCGCAGTGAGTAAAGAAGCGGTTCACAGTGTAAATATTGATTGGTTGAGGTACAGGGAAGGGGGGGGGGGGGGGGGGGGGGGGGGGGTGACAACAGATGATGGGATGTTAAATAATACTTTTTCGAGTTTTGATATTATACCTATTACATATAATGATTTTTGTACAAAACACGGTCGATGTAGACTCGTCACATAATAGAATGGATTGCACGTGCAAAAAGAGAATTGGTGACGATCATTTCCAAGAACCGCAGTGTTATGTACTGTCAGATGTTATTGTTTGTGGTTTAAATGAGGGGACATCTCACAAGGGAAAATGGCAAGGAAAGGCATGCAAATTATATGGCCCAGAACCCCCCCCCCCCCCCCCCCCCCCCCCCCCCCCCCCCCCCCCCCCCCCCCCCCCCCCCCCCCCCCCCCCCCCCCCCCCCCCATTCTCCTGGGGAGTTAATCTGGCTCCAGCCTGGTACTGGCCTTCATGGAGAGTTAAACTGGCCCTGGCAAAAAAACAGCCCCCCCCCCCCCCCCCACCCCCGCCCACTACTCCCTCCTGAGGAGTTAATCTGGCACTAGTCCAGAACAGCCCCTCTGGAGAGTTAAACTGGACCTGTCCTAGTACAGCCCCACTCCAGGGGAGTTAATCTGGCACTGTCATGGAACAGCCCCCTGGAGAGTTAAACTAGACAAGGCCTAGAACACCCCCCATCTCGGGGAGTTGATCTGGCACTGGACTAGAACAGCCCCACTGGAGCGTTAAACTGAACCTAATCTAGAACATCCCACCCCCATCCTGGAGAGTAAATCTGGCACCAGCCCAGAACAGCCCCCCCCCCCCCCCCCCCTGGTGAGTTAAACTGGATCTAGCCCAGAAACAGCCCCCTACTGGAGAGTTTATCTGGCACCGGCCCAGAACAGGTTCCTGGAAAGTAAAACTGGACCTGTCCCAGAACAAACTCCCTCCTGGGGAGTTAATAATGCAACAGCCTATAGTCCACCTGGAACGTTAAACTGGATCTGGCTCAGAACAGCCCCCCCCCCCCCCCTCCCTTGAAGAGATAATCTGGCACCAGCCCAACCGCGCGCCAGAATGACTCCTGGGACTACTTCTGGGACAGTACCTCCCCTTGGTCCCAGAAGTACTACCCCCTATTGACAACTTTGCAAATGAATGTTTGTTTTATGTAACTATCTTATAACGATGATTCCTTTAGACAGGGGAGTACTTTTGGTACCAGTCCCAAACTGACCCCCCCCCACACACACACACACGCACACACACACACACACACACACACACACACACACACACACACACACACACACACACACACACTTACACACACACCTCGGCACCAGAATGACTCCTGGGAGTACGTCTGGGCCCCGGAAGTAACTTTGGTGCGGCTCCTGATGTACACCCCCACCCCCCACCCCCCACGAAGCTGAGAGAGTACTTCGGGCCCAGCCCAGACTTACTCTTGGGAGTAAAAACTAGGCCGTTTTTAGCGGATCCAGAAGTACTCCCGGGGAGTACTTCTGTGGCAGGTGGGGAGTCTTTCTGGGACCAGGCCCAAAAGTACCTGCCTTTCATATCTTCTGTATTAAAGAGCTTCGGGATGTTGTTTCTCGTTTATGAAGACTTATGTGGATATTGTTTCAGAATCAGTTTGAACCAGAATACAGTCTGTATCAACTTTAGGGGGAGTACTCTGGCCTGACCCAGAAGTATCCTCCTTCCATATCTCCTTTATCAACGTGTCAGGGTTGTTATTTGCTGCTTATAAACTCATACATGGATATTCCACCTGAATCACATTGAAATATAGTCTGAATCAACCTTAGGGAAGTATTTCTGGGCCTGTCTCAGAAGTACCCCACTGCATATCTCCCTTTATTAATATGTTCAGGGTTGTTAATTACTGGTCATAAACTAAAACATGGACATTCTATCTAAATCAACATTGAAAACGAGTCTGAATCAACTTTAGGGGGGGGGGGGGGTACTTCTGGGCCAGTCCCAGAATACCCCTTGCATATTTCCTTTATCAATGTGCTCAGTGTCTTTATTTACCGGTCATAAACTCATACCTGCACATTCTGTCTGAATCGGCATGAGAATATAGTCTAAATCAACTTTAGGGGGAGAGTACTTCTGGGTCAGTTGAAGAAGCACACCCTTGCACATTTCCTTTATAAATGTGTTCAGGCTTGTTGTACACTGGTTATAGACTCATACATTGACATTCTACCCGAACCAACATTGCGATATAATCTGAATCACCTTTAGGGGGAGTACTTCTGGGCCGATCCCACAAGCACCCCCTAGCATATCTCCTTTATTAATGTGTTCAAGGTTGTTTACTGGTCGTAAACTAGCACATGGGCATTCTATCTAAATCAACATTGAAATATAGTCTGACTCAACTTAAGGTTGAGTACTTCTGGGCGAGTCCCTTGCATATCTCCTTTATTGTTCTGTTCAGGGTTGCTACTTACTGGTCATAAACTCACACATGGACAACCCTGAACACATTAATAAAGGAGATATGCAAGGGGGGTACCTCTGGGACCGGCCCTGAAGCACTCCCCTTAAAGTTGATTCAGAGAATATTTTATTGTTCATTCAGATAGAATGCCCATGTATGAGTGTATGTCTATGTATGAGTTATAACCAGCCAATAACACCCCCTGAACACATTAATGAATGAGATATGCAAGGGGGGTACCTCTGTGACCAGCCCTTAAGCACTCCCCTTGCAGGATCCTTCATAGAGATGTCTGCCAATTCCAAGGATCGGACACTGTCAAATTACTGCGTAATTACACAATTTGTACAGAGCTCATGACCAACACGTCCGTGGCCTCTGAATTCAGTTCATGCCCCCCCCCCCCCCCCCCCCCCCCCCCCCCCCCCGCCGAGACCGAGAGAGAGAGAGAGAGAGAGAGAGAGAGAGAGAGAGAGAGAGTATTCCTGGTGGTGAACTTTGGTTCCATTGAATGAGTATTATTTTGAACAGGAAGCGGTGGGTATTGGTCGCTGTAATGTGAACTGTTAGTGCAGTCTATCTCATCAGTACCTTTCTACTTGCTGGTTCCCCGTCCTCTTGTCTCATCACCTTCCTTTTATTTATTTCTCTCTCTCTCTCTCTCTCTCTCTCTCTCTCTCTCTCTCTCTCTCTCTCTTACCTATTAATAATATGTCTCTTTTTATATTAAAAAAAAAAAAATTCACGTTTTCAAATACGTTTCTGTTGGGCTTCCATTCTCACATTTCCCCCCTCTTTTTTCTTCTTCATTCCTTTCTTCTTTGTTTTCTCCTTCTGTTCTTCTTTGTTTATGTTTTTTTCTTTTCGATTTGTATATTTTTTTTTTAGACATAAAATGTAGAACATGTACAATGTTACTTTCATATTCATCGATATTACTTGCGAAGTAAATATGTAAGTTATAATTATTACTGTTGATACGGTGATGTGATACCATAAAATATGTAATACATGCCTTTCCTTGAAGTTAACGTATATGTGTGTGTGTAAGCGTAGAAGCTACCTGAGCCTCTGTATGTGCATGTATGCATGCATGCGTGTACATGCGGTGTGTGTGTGTGTGTGTGTGTGTGTGTGTGTGTGTGTGTGTGTGTGTGTGTGTGTGTGTGTGTGTGTGTGTGTGCTGCGTGCGTACCTGCGTGCGTGCGTGTGCGTGTGTGTGTGTGTGTGTGTGTGTGTGTGTGTGTGTGTGTGTCCCTAAGCAATGCAGAAATAATTCATCTAACAACGTGCAACTGAATAACAATGCTCAATATGATGAGCACGTTTATCTTATTAAAAGGCAGTCTATCGCTCTTGCATATAAATCGCAGCCAGTCGAGAAACATCGGAATATACTGCTTTCTAGATTGCTGCAGGCCCTGATAATATCACTGGTAGCTGCTGCGGGAATGCTGTGACCCTCTAGCTCCGGTATACTGTGA
>JADBJO010000033.1:1445000-1450000 GCA_016801955.1 Conus betulinus | reverse complement strand
GACATAAATAGCTAGGAGCACACTCATTAACAATTTCGGAGGAGAGAAAAACCCAATCACTCTTTAAGTATAACTCTAACAAGATCGTCTTCTTAACACAACTTCAATACCAGTCCACAAAAAGTTCTCTTCTAGTTGAAAGACGCTCTGACGTCTAACAGGAAATGACGTCAAAAGAGCCAGCGCAGAGCAGCGCCGAGGTCAGTCCTGCAGTAAATGCTGGATCTCGTTGCGGTCCTGCACAGCTCGTTCTATTTCAAACTGCGCCCGTGCCAGCGCCTGGTCATAGCGGGACGTCAGCAGGTATAGCAGAACGCTCTTCCCCTCCGCTGTTGACAAAACACAGCATGGTCACAACAGGACGTCAGCAGGTATAGCAGAACGCTTCTCTCCCCTCCGCTGTTGACAAAACACAGCATGGTCACAACAGGACGTCAGCAGGTATAGCAGTACACCTTTCCCCTCCGCTGTTGACAAAAACACAGCATGGCTACAGAACACAGGGCGTGCTGAACAAGATTGTTGGGTGCGAGTACAGTTTACCTCTCACTTCTCTCTGTGGACGTTGGTCAGCCTGTTCATTATCCTCATTGGTTTTCGCCAGACGGAGTGACGAAAAAGTACACTAGCTACATTCTTTGATGTAAAGAAAGCATACGACCGTGTTTGGCATGCTCGATTATTGTATAAACTGAAAAAATATGGTATTTCTGGGTATATGTATGATTATATAAAAAAAAACTTTTTAGAAGGAAGAAATATATGTACACGAATTGGAAAAATATATTCATCATTCAGGAAAATAGATATGGGCATTCCTCAGGGTTCTGTTATTGCACCTTATTATTTACGATCCTTATACATGATCTCCCAAAGGCATTGTCAAAAACCACCAATGTAGTGCAGTATGCAGATGATATTGCCATTTGGATTAATACTTCATTAAGGAAGCACTCGAATAAAGGGCAGCAGTAAAATTTGTACAGACAATGTATCAAGGAGAATTGGACAGTCTGTCTGCTTACATGAAAGAGAACGGTCTCGAATTATCTGGTGAGAAAACTTGTTTAATGCTTTTTAATAATGGCGAAAACCCAAAGGCTCTGCCCAACCTTATTCTTGATGACAATGTTCTACAATATAAGCAAACAGTCAAGTTCTTAGGAGTGTTTTTAACACCGAAGCTGAACTGGAAAAAGCATATTGGAAATTTGATAGATAAAGCTAGGAAAAGATTAAATTTGCTCAAAATATATGTTGTCAACCATGGGGTCAAGACTGTACCACACTTTTACATTTATATACATCGTTAGTTCGATCAAAATTATATATATGGACAGGAAATATACTTCTCTGCATCTAACTACCTTTTAAAGAAACTGCAAAGCTTAGATAGTAAAGCTTTAAAATTAGCTTTGGGTGTTCCAGTGCACACAAACACAATGAAATGCTATATAAGGAGACAAACATTTTACCTCTTAATGAACAACGAACGTTGGATGTGTCCAAATACGTTGTAAGAGGCCTATCTGTAAAAAAAAACTCTGTTACTGATGATGAAATTCTTATGGATTCCAACAAGGAATACCCCCAAAAGGTCTAAAAAATATATCATACATACAGCCAATTAGAAATTTCACTTGTGAGCTTATGTCCGAATGTAGTATTGATATTGATGCATTTTCGGAGGTTCCTATTGTTCCTCAAATGCCCCCATGGGAGCATCTCAACGCAAAAATTGATGATGAATATACTACTTTGAAGAAAGATGACAATGTAAATATTCTAGTAAATGAAGTTCGAGAACATCTCGAAAAGACTTATCCAAATCATTTAAAAATATTTACAGATGGTTCAGTAATGGAAACGTCTGACAGTGGTGCTGGATTTACTATACCATCCTTAAATGTGCAAAAGTCTTTCTATCTAGGCAGAGAATTTTCAATTTATACATCAGAGCTATATGCAATTATGAAAGCTCTGAATTATATCTTATATGACACGCCAGTATCATTTTATAGTGTGCTATTTTGTGTTGATTCAAAATCAGTTTTACAATCATTAAAGCACTGGAATCTAAAATTAGAACTGATATTCTTTTTGAAATTAAGCATCTGTTACATTGTTTACTTTCCCGAGGTATAGCAGTTGATTTTTGCTGGGTTCCTTCACATTGTGGCTTAAAAGGGAATGAATTAGCAGACAAATTGGCAAAGCAGGGAGCTTGTACAATTTCTGAAACACCCTTCAACAAAGTCGTAAAAATTTTTCTCCGCATGAATTGATCCAGCGATTGGAAAAGAATATGCGGAAGAAACATCTTAATGAGAAATTATTCGTTCTGCCATCATGTCCAAGGTATCTAGCCAGATTAATTCATAAATTACGGTTAAATACATGGAATACAAAATATTCACGAGGCATAGCGTGTATATGTCAGGAGAATTCTCAATTCGTCATCTTTTTATTTGAATGCCCTATACTAACCCCAGCTTATAAGGAGAAGAATATTTTTATAAACAATTCTGACAATGTTGATAGTGTGGTAAATAACCCTTGCTTTTTTGATATATTGCTTTTTATTGCTCAGTCCCCAGTTGCAAAACTATTGTGAAAAAAGACATTTGAGATATGTGTGTTAATAGTGTGTTTTTTTTTTTTTTTTTTTTTTTTTTTTTTTTTTTTTTTTTTTCTGGGGGTGGGGGGGGGGGGGAAGGTGCTGATAGTACAATGGAATGTATATTGCAGTTTAAAGGTCTAAGATCATCTTGTGATGAAAGAGACAGGAGAGAGAACGGGTCCAGTGAGTGAAGTGGGGGGGAAGGAGGAAACCCTGGAACACAGCGAGCCCTAGACTCCAGAATCAGAACTTCATTCCTCAAGGATAAAAAGTTGAAGCAATGCATTCAATCTCACATTGCAGTTCTGTATAACAAGCAAGCTGAAAGATAATGACAACCACATGGCCACAAACAGCACTAATGATAATGACACCCACACGGTCACAAACAGCACTAATTGATGATGACACCCACATGGCCACAAACAGCACTAATGATAATGACAGCCACATGAACAACAAACAGCGGTATAACGTGCACATTTCAAAATATTGTTACTGCTCCCGCGATGACTACTGCTATTTATGCCACTACTACAAAACAAACAGTTTCACAGTATGGCACAGTATGGCAGGAGAGAGAGAGAGAGAGAGAGAGAGAGAGAGAGAGAGAGAGAGAGAGAGAGAGAAACGAATGAACATAAAATGTTAATCAGTATAGGCCACGGCCCCTTCTGATGGGGGTGCAGTATGAGAATAACCATTCATACAACATGGCAAACTGCTTTGTCTAGCAACAAGTAGGTAACCGATAAGCATATCGATTATGTACAGTAACTGTAACAGCCAAATTCATTCAACTAAGCAAAATTGTCAGCCTCTTAAAGGTTTTGTGTGAGTACATGTAAATGTCCTTTAAAACTCCTTCATTTTGATTTGCCATAAGCAGAGCGGCTCGAAAGGAGCAAGGGTCTTCACAGAATTTCCTAGGAATATATTCACGCCGTAAATCTTAAGGTCATAACAACAAATTGGAAAAACGCAGTTCATCTTCATTTGCCTCTTTGCATAAGAGACACAGCATAATGTTTTGAGACTTCGTGTATCGGTGCTAGTGTACTTTGATATTCGTCATTCCGAATCTGAACCGTCAGATAACTTTTGATATGACTAGCGATATAAGTGAAGGATGTATCTCAGTTACCAGATGTTTTAAAAGTTCTGTAAAATGAATATCGATCACTACCCTAGATGTTTTAAAGTCAGTTTTTAAACCATTGATTATCTACCAGTCTTTGTTGTAACTGCTTTAAAAAAGCATTTACATTTTCAACGCCTTGATTCATCCAGACGAATCCAAATCCATTATGAAACAAAAAGTCCCGAATGCTTGAAACCTTTGACTTTTTACCACGTGATTCTAATCCCATGAGCAAAGTATATGCTTAATGAGGTAGTCTTTCATCATCCATTCGTAAATTGTTTAGCCAGTATCTAATACACTGCACAGGTGAACTGATGTAAATAGCATAACGGTCTGCCTCCCCACAGCCAAGTTCATTTGGTGTCTTCATATGAACCCCAGAAATTTCTTTAGAGCAAACCACTGGACTTTTTCTACATGAACAGCAGACTTATCTAAACACCAAATCTCAGCACCATACTGGGCAATAGGTTGAACCTGGGCATCAAACAGTTTTAGACACACTGTTAAGGAACTGCTATTCAACATATATCATTTTCGCAAGATACAGAATAAAGCATTTTTGGCCCTGTTTGCTAGATCCTGGCATGTAACAGTAAAACTCAAGCGTGTGGAGAAATACATACCAAGATATTCATAACAGTTTATAACAGCCATCATCTGTCCATTAAAAACCATCTTTCTGTTGATGTGAAATAACCACCTTTTCTGAAAATCACAATGTTGTTTTTCTTCATACTCATTCTCAGCTGAATTGTAGATGCTACCTGATATAGATTACTTTACTGAGTTTGGAGGCCAACTGGAATTCCAGACAATAAAGCAATGTCATCAGCTTGTAGAAAAAATAAATAGTTCAATAAAATCTGGGGAAATATTTGTGTCATGCCTTCCATTTTCTATTCATTCTAAAGCCAGTTCATTTATAAACAAGGAAAACAGAACAGGACTACAAGCATTTCCTTGTTTTACATCCTGTATACATATGATATAGTCAGTAAATTTTCCCGTAGATCTGACTCTTTCTATAACATTCTTGTGCACACTTTTAATGCACTGAAATAATTTACCATTGATGCCATTCTTTCCGAGTATTGGCCAGAGTAGTTTTCTAGAAACCGAGTCGAAAGCTTTCTCGAAATCAATGAAAGCTACATATAACTTACGATTAAATGAAAATTGCTTTTGAATAATAGCTAAAAAAAGCGTAAACATATTATCCACGGTAACATGATT
>JADBJO010000033.1:1425000-1435000 GCA_016801955.1 Conus betulinus | reverse complement strand
TGATCATGCAATGTGGAAGAACATTGAGAATACCAGAGTTCTGTTAAAAAATGAAAAAGAACACGAAAGAATATAAGAGATTTTATCACAAAACCTGAAGAAAATGACGAAATGTAAGACTTTTGATCATTCAACAAGGAAAAAAAATACACAGAAATGTACAACTGTTGATCACGTAACATGGAAGAAACTTGAAAATGTAAGAGTGCAGATCATACAGCATGGACGAAACGTGAAGAATTGTAAGATTTTGATTATACAATGTGGAAGAAAACTGAAATGTACAAGTTTTTAATCCTACAACATGGATGGAACATGACAAAATATGTGAGTTTTTTAATCTTACAGCATGAAAAAAAAAAAAATATATATATATATAAAAAGAGAAACACCCGAAGGTGCTGGGCAGAACCCAGAGAAGCACTGTCCCCACCTGCCTTTAGAGCAGTCCTGTACCACCCTTGGAGGCCTGCGCTGTGTTGACGATGGGTACAGACACGCGCAGGACACTCCATTAAGATATCAAGCGACATAACTGCTCTTGAACAGAGTAAATCAGGCTACAGGATGCAACTCATAACAGCCTTAAAGTAGCATCCCCATGGGTGTACCAGCCCGTGCAGAGCCCACCGGCGAAAAAACACCACCCTCCAGCTGTCGAGCACACCCCACAGACCCAACCACCCCTGCCCACGGACAGATGAAGACAATGCAAACATGTTTTAATCCTACAACATGGATGGAACATGACAAAATATATGAGTTTTAATCTTACAGCATGAAAAAAAAATAAAATAAAATAAAAAAAATATATATATAATAAAGAAATCATCTAGAAAATATCTATATCTATCATATCTATCAATCAATCATAAAGAAAATATCTATATCTATATATCTATCTATATATATCTATCTATCTCTCTCTCTCTCTCTCTCTCTCTCTATATATATATATATATATATATATATATATATAGTCAATAGTATATCTTCTGGCTTTTTTTTTTTTTAGAAAAAGTGCTCAACCATGTGGGAGCAGCTAAAATAATGATTAAAAGCAAATCTTATAAGCTGGGATAACAAATTTGTTTCGAGGTCCCTTCCTCTCTTCAGATCCCGTGCCAATCCCCTGCTATTGACCTCAATTGTATCAAAACATATCTATACAATTGAGGTCAATATATATATATATATATATATATATATATATATATATATATGAGGTTTTATCTTACACCATACAAAAACATGACAAGATAATATTTGAGTTGAAAATAAGTAACAAGGAACAAATAAGAAAAAATGTACTGTGCCACCAATTCACAATTTTGAAATTACAAAATATATTTATAGAGAAAGCCAGCCATTGCCCCCCCCCCCCCCCCCCCCCCCCCCCTGTGTGTGTGTGTATGTGTGTGTGTGTGTGTGTGTGTGTGTGTGTGTGTGTGTGTGTGTGTGTGTGTGTGTGTGTAGGGGGGGAGTATCTGTCTGTCTCTGTCTTACAAATAGCACTTAAGGTTATCAGCTTACATCATTTTACAGAGCCAAGCATCACCCCATCCCCCTTCTCCTCACACTCCCTTGTCTCTGTCTGTCTGACTTTTGATGCAAGCTGACGCTACAATGATGCAATGATGACAACGTGGCGGGTCATGTTGACGTCACTGTAGCGTGGGTTGTACCCACCACTCCTCTCCTTCTGTGACTGTGGCATGGGTTGTACCCACCACTCCTCTCCCTCTGTGACTGTGGCGTGGGTTGTACCATCACTCCTTCTGTGACTGTAGCGTGGGTTGTATCCAACACTCCTTCTGTGACTGTAGCGTGGGTTGTACCCACCACTCCTTCTGTGACTGTAGCCGTGGGTTGTACCCACCACTCCACTCCTTCTGTGACTGTAGCATGGGTTGTACCCACCACTCCTTTTCTTCTGTGACTGTAGTATGGGTTGTACCCATCTCTCCTTTCCTTCTGTGACTGTAGCGTGGGTTGTACCCACCACTCCACTCCTTCTCTGTTGCCCTCCTGGGCCACCCTCACCACTACAAAGGACGTTGCCACCATCCTGTCTCCCTTCCCCTGTGGCTCCGGCTTCCCTCTTCAGATTGCTGCGATGTGGCTGCCATGCCTGATCAGTTTATCATGAGATGCATTATGGTCACACTGCACGTATTGGGAGGTGACTATCTCCTACCATACAACCACCACCACTACCACCATGGTTTTCAATAATGATTCTATTGGCTGTCCTGTTTCTCTGACTGTCTGTCCATCAGACAGGCATCAGAGACATGATGGGCAACTTAGCGCTCAAAGAGGGGAGATCAAGCCTGGCTTCTTCACTGATCCACCATTGACTGTAAGACTGATTGAAGTCCAGTCTCTGTGTGCAAAACACAACCCTGGTGTCTGACAGAGATGGTCATGTTCATCTCTCCTACTCTGAGATCCTGTGTCAAGTTTTACTGGTCGTCCCAGCAGAAATATCAGTTGGATGGTTTCTAAATCTTGAGACTATGCATTACTTGTATTTATATTATATATTTCAACAGTGTAGCCTCATACTAATAAAAAAAAAATCTGTTAAGATGATGAATGAACAGTATACTTTAACAAAAGTGGAGACTGAAAAGCAAAGACAATACATTTATATCAGTCTTAACTTCGCCAGCTGAGACCTCACACTTTTCGTGAAAGTCAGAGGGCAGGTGCCAGAACTCGTCTAGATGGCACTCTTAGCCATGCACCTACAAACCAGGTTCTGTCATTTTCACAGGCCCTGGAATGGGGGTACTTCTACTCAAACTGACCCAGCTCAGGACCAAGATTCCAGGCTACAACGTGGCCCTGTGAAGAACCCACCACTGACCCAGCCTGCAAGGTGAGGTGGACCAGTCCCCATAAAGTGCAGAGAGATGTGTACACTTCTCTACCTTCAAAGAGAAGTATTTGTGTGCCAACTGGATTATGATCAAAATATCAGAACATTCCCTCCCTTTATGATGAGAAAATGTGAGGACACAGCAGCCCAAGCCAAGACAGACTGATTCTGTTGAAGCTCTATAATCTGGATATTTCCCAAGCCAAAACAGACTGATTCTATTGAAGCTCTATATAATCTGGATATTTCTCAAGCGAAAACAGACTGATTCTACTGAAGCTCTATAATCTGGATATTTCGTATTTTGTGTGTACAATAAAGTTTTGTGTATAAAACTGCACCAAACTGATAAGTCTATTTATTGTCATATCATTTCATATTTGAAGCAGTTTCTTATTCTGTGTGTAACTCAGTGCATAAGCACCTTCAAATGCATAAACCTATGGTGGATTGGTCCTGAACCGTCCTTGAGAGTTGTCAAAAGTCCCGAGAAAAACAAAAAAGATTCTTTAAATAACTAGTATCGAAGAGTTGCTCCTTCCATCACTAATAAAACAAGATGCAAAGCATATAAAAAACACTCCCAGTTTATCTTGAATACGCTTGAGGTATTCCATAAAGTGAAAAAAAACAAAAAACATTTTGGGCCGTTATAGCCGTTAGTAACGGTTAAGCTGGTAAACATTGGCCATCATCTGTGACCCATAATGAACATACCTACAAATTTCGGAAAGATCGGCCAAGTACTTTCTCAGATATTCCATAAAGAAGAAAAACCGTTATGGGCCGTTATAGCCATTAGTAACGGCTATAACGGTAAAATAAAACATCGGGCGTCATCCGTGACCCATAATGAACGTACCTACAAATTTTCAGAAAGATCGGCCCAGTAGTTTTGTCTGGAGCGAGTGGAACACATTTTGACCACGGACACACACACACACACACACACACACACACACACACACACACACACACACACACACACACACACAGAGTATTTCTTCGTTCCCACTGTAAAGTACTCCCTGCTCTATAAGAACTGGAGAGAACAAAAAAGGGTGGAAATGAATTCTGATGTAAAAACTACTCGATAATTCAAAACAGAAAACACACTTTGAGCCTTTCCTCTTGATGATCACGCCTGCCATCCCTACTCGTCACAACAATTCTGAAATAGGAGCTGGGATATGACAACAAAACAATTCATTTGTTTGTAAGCGCTACTTCAAAACAACGGTTAATGATGAAAAAAGAGTAGAGGAGAAAAGGAACGAGAGAAAAAAATTGGGTGTGGCGGGGGGGGGGGGGGGGGGGGGGGGGGGGGGGGGGGAGGGGGGGGGGGGGGGGGGAGTAGTGGAGGGGGTGTGGGGGACGATGGAGGTTTAGAATTACTTTCTATCAAACGAAGGAAGAGACAGACGGAAAGACAAACAGACAGATAGAAAGACAAGTATGCAGGCAGAAAAGCGTGGTCGGTGGATGTAGGGGGTGGTAGATAGAAGATGTGAATGTGCCAATTGACGGATAAAACTGCATAAAAAATCGACAGGCACACAAGCAGACAGACAGACAGCTGGATGGATGGATAGATACACAGACAGCCAATAGACAGACAAGCAGACAGACAGATAGATAGAGTGATTTGCCGGCAGAATGACAGACTTAATACAAATCAGTGAAATGGGTGATGGATGGACTTGCTCATAGTTCCCTAACCCACTCCCCAGTCAGTAGAGGAACTGCATCTACGTCTTGTTGAAAACATTTATTCCTGCATGTTACGTTCATTAAGCCAAATGAAAACAAGTCTGATCGAAAGTTTAGCAGAACTGTAGATTCATCCAACAAAGGGTTTTTACGCCTTTAACACACACACACACACACACACACACACACACACACACACACACACACACACACACACACACACACACACACACACTCACTCTCTCTCTCACACACACACACACACACACACACACACACACACACACACACACACACACACAGAGTGGAAGTGGGAGCGTGCGTAGTGTCTGTTCGCGTATGTGTGTGTGTGGGGGGGGGGGGGGGGGGGGGGGGGGTGTGTGTGTGTGTGTGTGTGTGTGTGTGTGTGTGTGTGTGTGCGCGCGCGCGCGCGCGCGCGCGTGTGTGTGTGTGTGTGTGTGTGTGTGTGTGTGTGTGTGTGTGGTGTGAGAATGAGTAGAGAGGTAGAGAGAGTCCTTTCATCGTGAAGTAATGTGGACGTACGCATGGAATCGTGTTTCTGTCCAATCTGACGACCAGTGTGACCTACATCGACCACTCAGTCTTCCATCAGGTCAATGACCTTCGCAATGAAGCCATTTACAAGTACACATCCTCCTACTCCTCCTATCCCTCCATTCCTTTCTCTTCCAGTTATATTTTCATTAGTTCTACGTCTTGCTCATTCAAAAAATCTATTTCTCCTGTCAAAATGATAACATGCATGAAAGAAAATGATTCACGAAAACAAACCAGTGTTGTCGAACACCCATTATCCACATGCCTACATGAAGACATGAAACGTACGGGGCATGAAAAATGCAGACAAAGAATACCAGAAACCACCACAACGTATAAAAGGTACGGACACACACACACACACACACACACACACACACACACACACACACACACACACACACACACACACACACACACACACACACACACACACACACATTTCCCTAAATCAGGAAAGAACATTTTAAAAAATTTACTCAACGTATAAAGGCTGAATAGAAAAAAAAAACATGCAGAAATCTCCTGGGAAAAAAACAGAGACAAAGACATCCACTTTCATGGCTCTATAGTTCTGCCATTACAAAGACATCCACTTTTATGGCTCTGTAGTTCTTGTGTCATTACAAAGACATCCACTTTCATGGCTCTATAGTTCTTAGCGTCATTACAAAGGCATTAACTTTCATGGTTCTATAGTTCTTTTCATTACAAAGACACCCACTTTCATGGCTCTGTAGTTCTTAGCGTCATTACAAAGACATCCACTTTCATGGCTCTATAGTTCTTAGCGTCATTACAAAGACATCCACTTTCATGGCTCTATAGTTCTTAGCGTCATTACAAAGACATCCACTTTCACGGCTCTATAGTTCTTGTCATTACAAAGACATCCACTTCCATGACTCTATAATTCTTATTGGCATTGCCCAGCTGATCACACTGAGCCTTTTCAGGGTTGTCAAAGTCATACAGAACAAAAAATCGTAACACGTTAGACAGTTCAGATTATCCGAAAGATAGTATCTAGAAAAAAAAAAAAAAACAGCAGCAAAGGCAGTTGCTGACCTGGCAGTTAAACTGTTGACATCTCTGAAGCAGACGACATCAGGCTAGGCTGACAGCGACAGTCATCTCTTCATTTCTCACACCCAGACCATTTACATTCGTTTACATTATGAAGTTTAAAAAAATCTGAATACCACAAAACACACAAACAAAAAAGAAATTAAAGAACAACGTGAGCAAATAATAGACACTGCGGAATGGCCAGCCAATGTCCACTCTGGTCAGTGTGTTTGATTTCCGCTACGTGTCCGCCAGTTCCAAAAACAAATAGGCATCTCCAAAACTGTGATAAAAAAAGAAAGTGTACAAGCATTTCCAGAAAAAAGACATAAACTAGGTCTACAAAGGCAGAAAAATGGTAAGCGACAGCATCGAAAAACAAAAACCAAAAATAGGAGTGGAGGGGAGGTGGGAGGTGGATGGAAGGAGAGGGGAGGGGGGGGGGGGAGGGCTACCCAAAAGAAGTTATTAGCACAGAACTTCCAAAAGGTGGGGCAGCTATTTATACTGAAAGAACCTTTCGGCATTCCAACCGGGACAGGTGATCTCCTCACAGTATAGAAGGTACAGAGAAACAAACCCAGAAGTCTCTTAAAGTATGGAAAGCACAGAGACATAAACCTAAAACCTCCCCAAAGTATGACAAGTACAGAGAAACAAACCCAGAAGTCTCTTAAAGTATGGAAAGCACAGATACATAAAACCTAGAAATCTCCTCAAAGTATGACAAGTACAGAGAAACAACAGACACAATATCAAGGTGTGAAAACAATAAAAAAAAAAAAAAAATAACAAACATCATCACAGGTCAAACCTACAAAGAAATAAACTTAGAAAGCTCCTTAAAGCTTCAAAGAACTGAGAAATCGCCTTAAAGTAGGAAGGACACGGAAGAAAAATCCCAGAAATCTCAAAATATTGAAAACACGGAGGAACAAGCCCAGAAATCTCTCAAAGGTTGAAAGACATTGAGAAGCAAGCCCATAAATTTCTCAAAATATGGAAGGCATGGCGAAACAAACCCAGAAATCTTTTCAGAGTTTGAAAGACATTGAGAAACAAACCAAGAAATCTCTTCAGAGTATGAAAGAAATTAAGAAACCAACCCAGAAATCTCTTCAGAGTATGAAAGAAATTAAGAAACCAACCCAGAAATCTCTTCAGAGTATGAAAGACACAGAGGAACAAATCCAGAAATCTCTTCAGAGTATGAAAGACATTGAGCAACAAAATCAGAAATCTCTTCAGAGTTTGAAAGACATTGAGCAACAAACCAGACATGTCCTCAAAGTCAGCGATACACCACGAAGCAAACCCAGAAATCTCCTTAAAGTATGAAACAAACACGGAGAAACAAACTCCGAAATGTCCTCAAAGTATAAAAAAAAAAAATCCGCAGAACCGAACCCAGAAGTCTTCTTAAAGTATCAAAACACACAGAAGAATAAACCCAGAAATCTCCTCAATGTAAGAAAAAAACACGAAGACAAAAACCCAGAAATCTCTCCAAAGTAAGAAACACAAAGAAACAAACTCAGAAATCACCTTAAAGTATGAAAAACACGGAGAAACAAACCTGGAAATCTCCTAAAAGTACAAAAGACAGGGAGAAACAAACTGGGAACCCTCCTTAAAGAACGAAAGATATGGAAGAACAAATCTAGACATATCCTCAAATCACAGAGCAACAAAGCAGGAAGACTTAAAGTACGAAAGACTCGGAGAACCAAACTGGAAAAAAAAATCCTAAAAGTATGTGAAGCATTGAGGGGCAAATTGAAAATCTCAGATCATGAAAGGTACATTTACAGGAACTAAAAATGTCCTCCAAGATTAAAAGCTGCAGATAAATAAACCAGAATTCTAAACCATAAAATACTCGAAGAAACAAACCCAGAAATCTCCTTAGAATATAAGAGACAGGGAGAAACAAAAACAACAAAACAAACAAACTAAGAATAAAAAACACGAAAAAAACAAACCTAGATGTCTCCCAAACGTACGAAAGACACTAAGAAATAAGCCCAGAAACAAAATAGAAAATCTTAATGCACGAAAGCTGCATATAAAGGGGTTTAAAATATGTCGTTACTAATTAAACGATACAGAGAATCAAACTAGAAATCTCTTTAAAGCATGAAAGACACAGAGAAACAAACTCAGGAATCTCCTCAAAGCATGAAAGTTCGGAAGGCAAACCCAGAAATCTCCTCAAAGAATGAAAAACATGGAGGAATAAACCCAGAAATCTAAAAGTATGATAATAAAACACAAAAAAACTAACCTAGAAAATTCCTAACAGCATGACGAACACACAGAAACAAACCCAGAAATCTCAAAGTATGAAAAACATGGAGGAGCAAACAATGAAATCTCAAAGCATAAAAAACACGAAGGAACTAACTCAGAAATCTACACGAAGTACAAAAAAAAACAAACAAACAAACAAGGAGAAACAAACCCTGAAAATTCCTAAAAACATGAAAAACACAAACCACAAAGAAACAACTCTAGAAATCTCAAAGTATGAAATACACGGAGGAACAAACTCAGAAATCTCCTAGAGTATTGAAAACACGAATGAACAAACCAAAATATCTCTTAAATATGAAAGATACAGAAAAATAAATTCAGAAAATTCATAAAAGCATGACAAACACGGAGCAACAAACCCAGAAATCTTCCGTAAGTATGAAAGACACGGAGAAACAAACCCAGAAATCTTCCGTAAGTATGAAAGACACGGAGAAACAAACCCAGAACTCTTCCGTAAGTATGAAAGACACGAAGAAACAAACCCAGAAATCTTCCGTAAGTATGTAAGACACGGAGAAACAAAACCCAGAAATCTTCCGTAAGTATGAAAGACACGGAGAAAACAAACCCAGAAATCTTCCGTAAGTATGTAAGACACGGAAAAACAAACCCAGAAATCTTCCGTAAGTGTGTAAGACACGGAGAAACAAACCCAGACATTTCCCGTAAGTATGAAAGACACGAAGAAACAAACCCAGAAATCTTTCGTAAGTATGTAAGACACGGAGAAACAAACCCAGAAATCTTCTCAAAGTATGACAGATGCAAAGACACAAAACAGTCGTCTTCTGAAAGAAAGCGAGGGTCTGTCCCGTCTATGTGCATTTATCTAACATGTCCAATAGCCATTTGCGCCCAATGTGAGAAGACAAGTGGTTTCTCGTTCTTCGTTTTCACTGTCCTAAATGTTTGTTTTTGCCTGAAGAAGACCCAAGAGGTCAAAATGCATTGTGTTTTGTCTTGTAATCTGTCTGTATCTGTGACGGTAACGAACCCCGTTTCTGTTCAAATTTTGCTTCATTTTCCGCCCTCAGCCATCTCGTTGTAACTAAATGTACAAATACAAAACAGATGTTTAAAGGTCAGACACATGTATTGTATTGTGTGTGTGTGTGTGTGTGTGTGGGGGGGGGGGGGGGGGGGCACAAGATAAACAGAAGGGACTGACGGAAACTGCAAACATAATTCAGACACGGGGCTGGTGAGTGAATAGCTGCTATTATTGTATATAATATAAAACAACACTGGGAGAGTTAACCCAGTGATACGCAGCCATCATCATCAGCTTGTACACAAGAAGAGGTGAACACACCCTGAAATGAACAAAAGGAACCCTATATACAGACAGCAACAACAGCAGCAGAAATGGACAAACAGCAATTTACTTTTCTTCATAACAGACTGGGAAAACAGTAGTCTACTTTTCTTCATAACAGCCAACGCCTTTCGGTTTCCAACATGATA
>JADBJO010000033.1:1407500-1420000 GCA_016801955.1 Conus betulinus | reverse complement strand
CATGATGACCACGGACTGCCCTCTCAGCTGGCTGCATGTATGGGGATTGACCTACTGCGTCACAGATCATTGTCTTTGGAGAGGACGTGGTTGTTCACCCTCACCAAAAATGTTGACGTGGACAGACTGTGACGTCCAGTGACCGTGACGTTCAGTGAACTGCGGTTATTTTCCTGTTTAACTGACTACCAAAGCATCCCCCAAGCTGCTGCGGTTGGTTGTGTCGCAGTCATGGATAGACAATAGTTCAACTTTTCTCTTTTTACGCCGGCCCCTGATCCACCTGTTGATCAGATCCACAAAACGTGTAAGGGTTCATTCCTGGACCACCTTCAGATCCACAAAACGTGTCAGGGGTTCATTCTTACACCACCTTCAGATCCACAAAACGTGTCAGGGGTTCATTCTTACACCACCTTCAGATCCACAAAACGTGTCAGGGGTTCATTCCTGGACCACCCTCAGATCCACAAAACGTGTCAGAGGTTCATTCCTGGACCACCCTCAGATCCACAAAACGTGTCAGAGGTTCATTCCTGGACCACCTTCAGATCCACAAAACGTATCATGGGTTCATTTTGGACCGCCTTCCATCTCTGACGACGGTGACAACACTTCCTCCCTGGCACTGGAATTGACCTCCATTTCTGTCTGCGGGCAGTGAAGAGCAGAGTGGTCGATGTGGTTCTCCAGGGGAAAGAGTCAGAATGTTTTCTCTCTTGGAATTATAAAGTAGTTTTCATATCAAAATTCACCTCCACCCTCTCTCTTCGAAGTGGTGGAAGGAGCAACTCTCCGTTACCAGTCACCAAAAGAATATTTGTATTTTTCTCGGGACTGTTAAAACTGCTGAAGAATGGCTCTGGACTAATTCACCTTATGCTTATGCGGTGAAAAGTGCGGGTACTCCAAGTGTGACAGAATTGGAAATTGGTTCAAACATAAAATGATGTGTGAACAACAGTAGCTGAGACAGTTCAGTGCATTTTCACACACCAAATTTGCTTGTGTCTACAAGAGTAAAATAAACAGATTAATAAAAAAAAATCAGTTGAACCAGAGTAGTTTTCCTTAGGCTGACTTCTCATCATTTCATCTCTTCGTAAAGGCAGTGACTTTTAATGGCTTGCTTATCATCATTTTATTTCATCATAAAGGCAGTGACTTTTAATCACTTGAGTAATGCTGAGCTTTCCCAATACTTCGCTTTGTAGTTGGAGAGGTGTATGGATCTCTTCCAGCTGCTGGTGACTGGCCCACCAGTCTGGAAGACAGGCTGATCAGTCTCTGCTTGGTCCTACAGTCTGGCAGACATGCTGATCAGTCTCTGCTTGGTCCTACAGTCTGGAAGACAGGCTGATCTGTCTCTGCTTGGTCCTACAGTCTGGTAGACAGGCTGATCAGTCTCTGTTTGGTCCTACAGTCTGGTAGACAGGCTGATCAGTCTCTGCTTGGTCCTACAGTCTGGTAGACAGGCTGATCAGTCTCTGCTTGGTCCTACAGTCTGGTAGACAGGCTGATCAGTCTCTGCTTGGTCCTACAGTCTGGTAGACAGGCTGATCAGTCTCTGCTCGGTCCAGCAGTCTGGTAGGCAGGCTGATCAGTCAGTCTCTGCTTGGTCCAGCAGTCTGGCGGACAGGCTGATCAGTCTCTGCTTGGTCCTACAGTCTGGCAGACATGCTAATCAGTCTCTGCTTGGTCCTACAGTCTGGAAGACAGGCTGATCAGTCTCTGCTTGGTCCTACAGTCTGGAAGACAGGCTGATCAGTCTCTGCTTGGTCCTACAGTCTGGCAGACATGCTGATCTGATCTGTCTCTGCTTGGTCCAGCAGTCTGGCAGACAGGCTGATTAGTCTCTGCTTGGTCCTACAGTCTGGTAGACATGCTGATCAGTCTCTGCTTGGTCCTACAGTCTGGTAGACAGGCTGATCAGTCTCTGCTTGGTCCTACAGTCTGGAAGACAGGCTGATTAGTCTCTGCTTGGTCCTACAGTCTGGTAGACAGGCTGATCAGTCTCTGTTTGGTCCTACAGTCTGGTAGACAGGCTGATCAGTCTCTGCTTGGTCCAGCAGTCTGGTAGGCAGGCTGATCAGTCAGTCTCTGCTTGGTCCAGCAGTCTGGCAGACAGGCTGATCAGTCTCTGCTTGGTCCTACAGTCTGGTAGACAGGCTGATCAGTCTCTGCTTGGTCCTATAGTCTGGCAGACAGGCTGATCAGTCTCTGCTTGGTCCTACAGTCTGGTAAGCAGATTGATCAGTCTCTGCTTGGTCCTATAGTCTGGTAAGCAGGTTGATCAGTGTCTGCTTGGTCCTACAGTCTGGTAGACAGGCTGATCAGTTTCTGCTTGGTCAAGAGGTCTGGTAGACAGGCTGATCAGTCTCTGATTGGTCCAGAGGTCTGGTAAACAGGCTGATCAGTCTCTGATTGGTCCAGAGGTCTGGTAGACAGGCTGATCAGTCTCTGATTGGTCCAGAGGTCTGGTAGACAGGCTGATCAGTCTCTGATTGGTCCAGAGGTCTGGTAGAGAGGCTGATCAGTCTTTGCTTGGCTGTATGGAAGCTTTGATTCTTGATCTTGTGCTGCGGCAGTCGCGAGGAATCCATGAACCCCAGGGTATTTCCTCAGGGTTGATCAGTGAAACCTGACGCAGGATCTCAGAGTAAGATAGATGAACGTTCCACACTCTGGCATACACCAGTGTGGAGTTTGACACTGACGACTTTGTGCTGATCAGTCTTACAGCCTATGATAGACAATAGAGTGAGGAGGTGTGATCTACCCTTTTTGTGCACTAAGCTATACATGCTGGCTCTGACGCCTGTTTCATTAAAAATGCGTTATGGAAAAAGGGTGTGAGGGAAGGGGTTACTAAGCAGTGAGGTGTGTGTGTGTGTGGGGGGGGGGGGGGGGGGGGGGAGCTGGAACAAGATAGCCACTTCCCAACATCTGTGGTGTGATGTAATGGAACTGGGATTAGAGATGACATTCTCTAACATCCTGGTGTTCTTGAGCTTTTGTGTTCATGAAAGAAACTACAATGTCCACCTATGTGAAACATGCAGGTATCAACATCTGATGTCCAGCTGTGTGAGACACATGCAGGTATCAACATCTGATGTCCAGCTGTGTGAGACATGCAGGTATCAACATCTGATGTCCAGCTGTGTGAGACATGCAGGTATCAACATCTGATGTCCAGCTGTGTGAAACATGCAGGTATCACCATCTGATGTCCAGCTGTGTGAGACATGCAGGTATCAACATCTGATGTCCAGCTGTGTGAGACATGCAGGTATCCACATCTGATGTCGAGCTGTGTGAGACATGCAGGTATCAACATCTGATGTCCAGCTGTGTGAGACACATGCAGGTATCACCATTTGATGCCCAGCTGTGTCAAACCACTCATGCCTGTGTTTATTTTCATGTGTTTAAACTGTCCCAGTCACTTTAACTTGTCTATTTTATTGTATGCATTATTCCACTCCAACTCATTTATATTTATAGACCATGTTCATGTATCTCTGGGCCTAGTCTGTTTTCATGTGTTTCCCCAGTGCAGATCACTTGCACTTGTACACTGCCTTTATGTGTTCGTCCACTTCTGATCATATAAACTTACAGTCTATATTCATACATTTCTTCAAACCACATCAGCTATACTCGTAGTCTGTTTTCATATAGAGAGATGGATAGACAGACAGGCAGACAGACAGACAGACAGATAGATAGACAGATAGATAGATAGATAGATAGATAGATAGATAGATAGATAGCATTTTGGTGTGTGCAGGAGACAAGTTCTTCCACTCTGAGTCCAGACATCCAGCTGTCGCCATGCACACACGCCAGATTTGGCGCCAGGGTCAAAATAAGAAGGGGGAGGTTTCAGTCAGGTTTGCACCGTGACTGAAGTGGTCGGGAAGGCGTCAGACACTGGAGGCTAAGAGGTCAGGCAGGGGTCAGCGGGGTCCTGCGCAGTCTGATGGAGGGACAGTTATAGTGTTCAGTCAGATCTGACACGTGAAGTACACTCACACATGTAGGCCAATGGTCTTTAGTAGCCAATTCACAGAAACGCTGCCGTCCGCGTTCTGCATTCGTTCAAAGGCCTAACAAACGTTCTCTGTAATGCCTACATACAAAGTCCTATGGTGATTAATCCACTCAGCTTTTAATCTTCTAACCCAATCCAATCCCATACGACCCCAACTCCCTCGGACTCCGCCCCTTACCCTTTGGCTCACTCTCGTCTGGCTTCACAGGGCTAGTTGGTGAACTGCCCACATATGTGAAGTGCTGTTTACATTCACATCTCATAGTGGAGTCTGCCTTCAAAGGACATGAATTGTGAGATGAATATATTGGCTCTTAACATCAAAGTATCCTGATTCTGATTTACAAGTGAAGCTACTTGACAGGTATTGTATCTTTTATATAGTTCTTCATTTTTTTTTTTTTTTGCGGATCAGGTTGTGTTCCCGTAGTTAAGCGATCAACGTATATGCTGTACACCACGATTTCATCTGATTGGGCACATGTTTGAACAGATTAGACTCAGCCCCTCAAACCGAGAACTAGATTAATGGCCACTTGAATTCCCCCCCCCCCCCCCCCAAAGAGATTCAGGAGCAGGCTTTCCTCTTTCGAGTGGTCTTACTGTGACCTGACAGGCAGACGTAGTTATGAAGAACGGGTGTCACGTGTGATACGCTGTCTGTGCAGGAAAACCCACCGTCATCACTCTGGCCGGTGACGTAGTTCACGCTTCCTATGCGTCTGCTCTGTTTTTGATGGACTGAGGTCATATCTATGTAGAGGTAGCCCTGTGTGTGTGTGTGTGTGTGTGGGAGGGGGGGGGGGGGGGGGGATCTAAAGACATGGGGGACTCCGATTGTAAAGTGCCGAGAGAGGATGGACGGCAGGGGAGAAACTTGAGGCGAATGATTCCAGTCACTTCATGTTATTTATAGCCTAGCCGACCGCGGAGGACCGTATCTGGGATGTCGCCGTGTAAGTACGGACACGATACATGCGAAATTTGCCCTTGACACACAAAAAGGAGGAGGAGAGAAGCTTGACAGACTGACTCTCTATGAACAACTGATTTCTTTTTAATGACCGCTTTTTGTGGAAAGCTAGGTCTAAGCTCTGTCAGTGCTCTGCGTGGCGACGACCTGTAACGAGAGAACACGGAGCGCGTGAGCTGAGAGCGGAAACCGAGCATCAAAAAGCGGCAAGTAGCAGCCGCCGTCCTGCTAGTCTTGCCTGCTTACCTCCCTCCTTCACTGGCCAGCGCCAAGCTTCCTTCCCAAGTACTCATTAGCAGCACGCCAAGTCTCGCCCAACGTCACAAGGGCTCTCGGCACAGCGCAGACCTCGGCCAATATCAAACGAATCCTGGATCCACTCTGTGATCGGGATCTACGCTATGGGTCCGCACCAAAAGTTACGGGGTTTAAACTTTGAACACTTGCTATCTTTCCACCAGACCTCCTTCAGATTAGTTGGAAGCTATGGGAGGGACGGTTTCGGCGGGCGGTACACAGCACAGGGGCGTTGAGGTGGCGTGAGCACAGGGGGAGGGGTGATAACCGTTGCCAGCCTGAGGACGAGGACAGTGTGATTTCCTCTTGCCTTCAACATGGCAGGAAGACAGCGTCATGTCTGGCAGCGTCGTGTCCAGCAGGCTTTCCGGAGTGGACAGGAGACCTTCCACCGGCATAGTTCAAACAGACTTTGTAGAAACAATGACAATATTTTTACTCACTGCAGAAAACCGCGTCTTGTCTGAAGCCAGACGAGGGAAACTACTCCAGAGAGAGAGAGAGAGAGAGACAAGACGAGACGAGACAAGACAAAATTCTTTATTTACGAGGATAATAGAGAAGCACTGACGGGCTTTTTTACATCCAGTCCTCGCCCTGAGTAAGGACTACAACAGGCAGTGAAATGAAATAATGTGAGAAGCTAACAGAGAGAGAAATAATGTAAGAAGCAAACAGAGAGAGAGAGAGAGAGAGAGAGAGAGAGAGAGAGAGAGAGAGAGGAGAGAGAGAGAGATTTCGTACACTGAATTCAATTATCTATAATTGAATGAATTAGTCAGTGAACAAAAGAGTAGCATGCAAAAATCAAACAAGCAAAACTTCAGTGTACTGTTTTCTTTCTTCTTTTTTTCTAATAAATGTCCAGCACCTGCATTGCCTTTGGGCGCGCCAAGCAAGACTGGCACACACACACACACACACACACACACACACACACACACACACACACACGCACGCATATACCAGTGTCGTATATAATACTGTCGCTGTGGGATCGTGTCGCAGCAATAGTATTTCCTGTGGAATACTGTCGCGGCAACATTATTTTCTGACAAAATTGTCGCGCAACACCATTTCACAAAAGTTGCCCTATAAAATATGATTGCTGTCCATAAGATACTGTCGCATCTCATTTTACGACAGTGTTTTTGAGACAGGACACTGTAAAATGTTGCAGTCATTGAATGCTGTGGCTTGTGACAATTTTCCATGTGAAATGTTGCCGCCAGAGTTATTTTCTGGGGAACAAGACCGTAGGGATAATATTTCTTGGAGACATTTTTGCTGTAAAATGGAAAAACGTCGCCGTGTTTGAGTGTCAAAATGCCGCAGTAAATGATGCAGCTTTGACATTAAAAAAGTGTAGCATTCATGTTTGCACTTCCGACAGAAAGTGTAAAAGTCAATTCGCAGATAGAGGATGTGTGTGTGTGTGTGTGTGTTGTGTGTGTGTGTGTGTGTGTGTGTGTGTTGTTGTTGTTAGTCTATTTACGTCTGTTCACTAAAAGTAATATATATATATATATATAATATATATATATATATATATATATATATATTATATATATATATATATAGTAAAATTAGGATTAAAAGGCCACTCAGAGTGTTAAAAGTGCTCAACCAAGCAGGGAGCGACATAACAGTTTAAAATAGGTTTAAAATGAAAGATTAAAAAACCTAATAAATGTCCAGTACTTTTAAAATGGAGAAAATCAACTTTGGGCAGTCCACCAAAAATATACCTTTTTCTAATCCACAACTCTACATTAAAAAACTCATATAGCAGACTGAAATATTTGTGCGCAATATGAGATGGAAAGCGTTTTTTCTTTTTGAATCCAGATGCTAAAAAGGAAGATAAAAAAAAACTTATGGTTTTAAGTCATGGAGATCGCCACCTGTAATAGAGGAAATGAAACTTTTTTGAAGAAAGCATGAAAAAACTAATAGCTAGTATTGAATTTAGAAAATCATATAATAACTCCCAACAACATTGAATAATGACATAAAATAAATCCAAAATGACAAAAAAATATTCATAAAGGCTGACAAGACAAGCAATTTCTATAAAATGTTTTTTTTTTTAATCCTTCATTTTAAACCTATTTTAAACTATATAGGCCTATATGTGTGTGTGTGTGTGTGTGTGTGTGTGTGTGTGTGTGTGTGTGTGTGTGTGTGTGTGTGCACAAATCATAATCAGTATATAAGTGTATTACTCAGTCGAAAGTTAGCATTTTTAAGCATTTTTCCCCCCCCGTTTTCAGCCCCCAGCCCCCCCCCCCCCCCCCCCCCCCCCCCCCCCCCCCAACGCCAACACACACTCAGCAAGCAAAATAAATGTATTCTCTATAAGAATATTCAATACAAAATATGCATAGCCAGTTTCTAGCCAGTTTCAAAATCACTATCAGCCATAAACCCAGACAACAATCTTCTAATGATTTCACACACACACACACACACACACACACACACACACACACACACATCTACAAGAACTGCCACTGATGAAACGCTAGGTTTTTTTTTTTTCCTTAACTTTTATTTTCCTTTTAAGAAAAAGATCGTGCAATCTGCTGTGCAACACATTTCAGTAAAGTTAGGGACAAAGAATCACATTATACTTAATACATGCGTACACAAACACGCGCACATATGTCATTCCGAAATTGCTGCGACGGAATTTCCAAAATTCATGGAGGTTTCTCGTTACATTCTGTTGCGCTTCATTATTTCAAGGGAAATACTGTCGCAAAGCGTGCGAGCGCGCGCGCGCGTGCGCGCGCGCGTATGTGTGTGTGTGTGTGTGTGTGTGTGTGCGCGCGCGTTGTGTGTGTGTGTGTGTGTGTGTGTGTGTGTGTGTGTGTGTGCGCGCGCTGTATTTCACAAGAAAAATACTGTCGCCGCGACACGATTTTTCCGGGCGACAACACCAATTTATGGACATTTCTCATGAATTCCTGTCGCGTTTCACTATTTCACGGAACATATATTGTCGCACAGCGACATTTTTTTCATGACCAGCTGCAGTATTTCTCAAGAAATACTGTCGCTGCGACACGATTTTATGGGCGACGTGATTATATATGGCACCGGCTGCTTGGGATTCCCACAGCCGTGCTCCACCATGATGGCCAGTTAGCTCACGAACCAAGGACGTTTCGTCAGGTCATTTCTGTGATCCTTGTCTTTGTTATCAACTTAACAATCTTTCACACCGCTGGGTACCTAAAACCCCATGTCCTCCGGTTTGCAGATCTTTCATATCGCTGAGTGTAACACACCCACACTCTCCTGTTTACAGATCTTTCATATTTCAGAGTATGACACATCCGACATTCTCCGGTTTGCAGATCTTTCATTTTGCTGAGTGCACCAGCCCAGACTCTCTGCTGGATGGCTCAGCATGTTCTTGCATTGCTGGATTGCTCAACATGCTGGTTGGCTCAACATGTTCTTGAACTGCTGGTTGGCTCAACATGTTCTTGAGCTGTTTAGGTTCGGGCAAATAGAAGTAACTATGTAAAAGATTACCCTGCGATAGAAATTTGGGAGGGGGGGGGGGGGGGGATGCGCGGCGGGGGGGGTGGGGGTGGGGGTGGGGGTGACCTACGTAGCGTTTTCGATTCGTGTTTAAGCATTTTATTCAGTGCGGTCTAAACATTTGGATTCACTCTGTAAATCATCTGAACACAACGATATGTGCGAACAGGACAATGGATTATCTTGCTCAATTCATTTAAGTGTGTGAGTGTGTATGGGGGGGGGGGGGGGGGGGGGGGGGGGGGGGTTAGAGGGTGGAGGGTTGAGGGGGGGTGAATCGTTGTAAATCTGAAAACTGCACACACCCCTCCCCCCCCCCCCCCCCCCCAAGCAAACACACAAAACCCCACCTCAAAAGCCTCATGTGTGCAGGCGTTTAAAGGGTTGGTGAACCACCTGTGTATACAGACCTTAACCATACTCCGTATCTCTCCTTGTCGGAGTACAATCTGACCTCAGATGCGGCCTCTGCGCATTAATCTGTCGTCAGTTTTGAACATCACTCTTCACCAACTTAACTTGCGCGCGCCTACTGTGTTTTGTGTCGCTTGCTTTATGGTTTGTGTTCACTTCCTAATTCGGTGGGCATGAAAAACAAAAGTAACTACAAGTTGATTAGCCACCCACAAGAAGACAGTGCTGGAAAAGAAAACGTTCGTACGCCCAGTGCGAAGGAAGGCTGTGTGACATTGTTGTGACCTGCTGAGGCATGGGCTGTCTCTTTCTCACCACAGTTGTCAGTGTGGTGGTGATCGCACGTCAGGTCTCTGGCGACATTGTCTTCATAGCGGAAAGACTACCATTGAAGGTTATCATTTTAGACTTCAAGATGACATGTTTATGTGTCTGCGCTTGCACGCGCGTGCGTGTTGTGAGTGGATGTGTGTGTGTGTGTGTGTGTGTGTGTGTGTGTTGTGTGTGTGTGTGTGTGCAAGCGCGTGCGTGCGGGAGTGTGTGTGTGTGTGTGTGTGTGTGTGTGTGTGTGTGTGTGTGTGTACTTGTGTGTGTACTTGTGTGTGTGGGTGTGTGTGTGTGTGTGTGTGTAGGGAGGGGGGGGTAGTATGTGTGTGTGCGTGCCTGCTTGCGTGTTTACGTGCGTGTGTACGCGTGCGTGCGCGCGTGCGTGCCTATGTGCGTGCGTGTGTGTGTGTACGTGCGTGCCTGTGTGCGTGCGTGTGTGTGTGTGTGCGTGCGTTTCTTTGCCTGTTAGTTTATTCGTCTGACTTTTTTTTGCCTGTTAGTTTATTCGTCTGACTTTTCATATGTTCGCATTGCGAACGTTGTAAACAAAGCTGACACACAGAATTGTTTCTAGAGAACACATACACGGGCAAATCCTACATCATCATTTGCCACGCCTTCTTTTCAGTTCCTTGGTTCTGAGCGTAAACCGCCAATCGCTTTCTGCGTTTTTCGTATAGTATGCTAGCTAGATTTAGACATCTGTGCTTACGCGCGGGGGGGAGGGGGGGGGGGGGAGAAAACCATCTTAAAATGTTATGATACGTAGGCCTACTACAAATTCTTTGGGCAGGGGGACAAGACTCTGTCGGACGTGCCATGGCCCATGCCTGCCCACTGGAGGCGTGACAATCAATCCTTGACTCTCCATCCTTCTTCCCTCCGCTTTCACGCCAACCTGCTCCATTGTGACGTCATCGATGACGCCATCCTTCGGTATCGTCATATCCTGAGTTTGCTGAAAGACAACGCTGTGCAAGAGAGAGTGACATCCAAGATGTGGATATCACTGTCGAACGGGAAGTTTGCGAAGAGTTACCTCACTTGGATATGGATGAAACGTGTAAGTGATGTTTATCTAGTTGAAAGATTCAAATGTGAGTTTCTTGTTCATTAAAAAAAAAACCAGCCAAAGAAACAAACGCCGCCAACGTCAAAAACGAAAGAAAAGCTTGTAAACTCTCTCTCTCTCTCTCTCTCTCTCTCTCTCTCTCTCTCTCTCTCTCTCTCTCTCTCTCAGGGCGAGGACTGGATGTAAAAAAAAACACGTCAGTGCTTATCTATTATCTTCGTAAATAAAGAATTTGTGTTTGTCTTGTCTTGTCTTCTCTCTCTCTCTCTCTCTCTCTCTCTCTCACACACACACACACACACACACACACCACACACACACACACACACATCGTGGCTTGCTGCTTGTTTGCGCGAATGGTGGATGATCAGTTGTTTAACAGGGCCGATTTTTTTTTTGGTTAGCTTATGGTGGGACGTGTGGTGTGTGTGTGTGTGTGTGTGTGTGTGGTGTGGGTGTGTGTGTGTTGTGTGTGTGTGGTGTGTGTGTGTGTGTGTGGGTGTGTGTGTGTGTGTGTGCTTCATTTCTTTGCTTTCAGATAGCANGAGAGAGAGCCGAGATGGAGAGAAGTGCGAGAGCAGAGAGAGAGAGAGAGGAGAGACGAGCGGCCGACGACGGAGAGAAGGAGAGAGAGGAGAGAGAGCGGGAGTAATGGCTGAAACAAGGACGACAAGAAACACGACGGACGGCGCGAAGGAGGAGGAGGAGGAGAAGAAGAAGAAGAAGAAGAAGGAAGAACAGCAACATCCGGATTTTCACTCCAATGCTCCATTCATTAACACTTTCAATGTCCAGCATGGAAATTGACCACTAACACTCGAACCCCGACTTCCAACCCCATTAACGCTTTGGCATGGAAAAGGGGGGTGGGCTGGGGGCGTGGGGGAGGGGAGGGTGGGGTAAGAGGTGATTGTCGCCGGGAATCTAATCCAATCCAGCAGCGCCACCTACTTGCTGTGGGTTCGAGTCCACCGAGCGTCCATTAACACTGATAGACAGTACTAATTTTGTCCGCAGACTTAATGAATACTGATGAGGGCGAGGGGCCTTTGATCTCTCCCTGTTTTTACGCACATCCGTGTTGATGAGGTGATCGATTGATCGATCACTGACATCGATCGCTTTCTTGTTTGAGAGTGTGTGCATGTGTGAGCGCTTGCATGCGTGCGTGGCGTGAGTGCGTGTGTGTGTGTGTGTGTGTGTGTGTGGTGTGTGTGTGTGTGTGTGTGTGTGTGTGTGTGTGTGTGTGTGTGTGTGTGTGTGTGTGTGTGACCAGTCTTTACGACCAAAGGTTCTGATACAAACACATACGTTGCAGTTGCAAAGTGAGACGACTGCAGGCGGAAAATCTAAACAAATCTTAAATAAATGTCAGCGAACCGCCCAGAGAAACGTGGACAAATGAGTCACAAGACAAAACACAACGCGTTTCGACCTCTTAGGTCTTCTTCAGGTGAAACAAAAAACGAACAAAAAATAACGAAAATGCACTTAGCTTTGATCGCTTCAGATCGCTTCAGAGTTTGAGCGCAAGGAAGAAGGCGTTGAATCAAGTTTCAGAAATTTGCAAGATTAGTGTGTTTACAGTACCGCGCATCATATCTGCAAGTCTCACGGAATTCGGTTCTCGCAGTGGTGTTTCTCACTTGACTGTTTTGCTTCGAATCTAGAAGAGACTCAACGCCTTCTTCCTTGCGCTCAACTCTGAAGCGATCTGAAGCGATCAAAGCTAAGTGCATTTTCGTTATTTTGTTCGTTTTTGTTTCACCTGAAGAAGACCCTAAGAGGTCGAAACGCGTTGTGTTTTG
>JADBJO010000033.1:1377500-1387500 GCA_016801955.1 Conus betulinus | reverse complement strand
AGTGCCAGCCTGCCATCGTACGTAAGGTTATATTACCGAATGTATTGTCGCTGTTCAACAAGTAGGCCTACATGTCGTATTACTCGACTTCCGCCATGGGCTTATCATCCTTCTTCAAACCGTTACATTCTCAACTTCTGCACTGGACTCAGTCCTTCTGGTCCGAAAGGAACACGAGGTATTACAAGAAGGGCACATGTCTTTGGGGACGGGCATAGTTTTAAAGGAAAAAAAAAAGGGGGGGGGGGGATGGAGGTAGGGATAGTATGTAAATCGATTTTAACTTAAGAAAATGCACAGGCATAGAAATCTGTCCGAGGCTAATTTTTTTTTTCAAATATCAAAATTGAGACTTATGAATTATTATCAACCGACTTCTGCACACACACACACACACACACACACACACACACACACACACACACACAGAGAGAGAGAGAGAGAGAGAGAGAGAGAGAGAGAGAGAGAGAGAGAGAGAGAGAGATCCATTTTCTTTAAGAAAAGGCTATCTGTTCTAGAGAGGACAAAAAAAAATTGTTCGTCTTTAAGGCTGCTTCTTAAAACTAGCAAACTTGACGAGAGATAGCAACAGGTTTCTCCGATCTACAACTGGCTCCGTTTTGCGCAGTGCGCAACGCCAATCAAAGCACACGGAACAATAACCACAGGTCGCGGCCGTTAACGTATGCGTGTGAAAAGTGGACAAGAATGACATGAATTATGCAAACCGGCTATCGCCCCATTGCCGCGCCAAAGCGGAAAAGGTGCATCACAGAAATGTCTCGCAGTCATTATGCAAATGTAGCCTAAGGGAGGCAATTAAACGACAAAAGCTTTTCCGTCCGCGTAAACTGTGAGAGAAATTCGAACAGGGCCCACGAATGCAGTACCGTGGACAAGGCATGATAATGGCAAGTGTTTGTTATGGGAATCGATGATAGAAGACAGCCAGGGGAAGCAAGCGTCACATTAGTTTACGATTAGGTGTCTGCTCAAAAGACCTGCACACAACGAAACACGCATTAGCTACCGATCTTTATATGGATAACTAACGGGCGTCATCTTTAGAAAAAAAAAAAAAGGAGAAAGACAAAAGAAAAAAAAAAGAAAAAAAAAAAGAAAAAAAAAAAAAAAAAGACTGTAGCACACTTCTCATCATAGCAGACTTTGTACTCAGTTCAAGCGCAGCTCAGTCTGAAACAGCCAACTATAATACCGCATAACTGGCTGTGTGCGTGTTTTTTCTTTCTTTTTTTTTTTTTTCGCTTGCGAAAAAACGTTAGTGAGATAATGATGTTAAGCACAAGAAGGATGAGGAAGTCTTCAAAATCATTTTGCGCTTTTGAAGCACGCACTATGAGGCACCAGCGAGGAGAACATCTACACACACACACAGACACCCCCCCCCCCCCCCCACACACACACAGAGAGAGAGAGAGAGAGAGAGAGAGAGAGAGAGAGAGAGAGCAGACAAGAGTTTTGGTCGCATCAACAGATAGCGGTAGGTGGTGTTATTCTTCTAGCTATATATATATATATATATATATATATATGTATGTGTGTGTGTGTGTGTGTGTGTGTGTGTGTGTGTGTGTATTGCAAACATTTGGAGTATGCGCTAGGACAGAAAAAGGTTCGATAAAAATACAAGAGTAGTGGGGTGGGGGATTTTAAGGTTATGAAAAAAGAAAGAAAAATGTCCTTTTACTTCATACAGGTTGTATCTCGTAACAGGACCCCCCCCCCCCCCCCCCCCCCCCCCAACTATAAGGAATGAAAATGATCTAAACGTTTTTTTTTTTACCTCTACACTCCAGTTTATGAGTGCCATCCCAATCACTAAGTCACGATTACAGTTTCGAATGTTCAGAATCATTGGATCAGTTCTCGATGTGAACTGTGAGAGCGATGTGCCATGGGGAAATCCTGCATGAGATGAGAAACGACAGGTCGGTTAGTACTGAGACAGGAGGAGTTGCGTGCATGAGAATGAACACAGGGGCCCAGGCAGAAGCCCGTGAAACTCCTCAGCCGTAGCAGGCGAATAAAGGCGAATACAATGTGTGTGTGTGTGTGTGTGTGTGTGTGTGTGTGTGTGTGTGTGTGTAGCATATGCGTGTGGTTCAGTGTTTAGACGTTGGTGCAGTGAGTTTGTGGTTTTATGCATGTCTTTATAATCTATGTAGTGTTTGATGTTTTATGGATTTAATGTGTATTTCATGTGTGTGTGTGTGTGTGTGTGTGTGTGTGTGTGTGTGTGTGTGTGTGTGTGTGTGTGCGTGTGTGTGTGTGTGGGGGTGGGGGTGGGGTGAATGTTGATGTATATATAAATACAGATACTAACACAGGCTTTTATGTAACGATTTACGATGTCTTCTTTTTTAAAATGTCTTATGTACTTGTGAAATGATGTGGAGCAGAATAAAAATTTCCGACAGACAATAAAGTTGACTGAATTGAATTGAAGGCCATTCACTGAGACTTTCTAAGAATGGTCAGAGAGGAAAGGTTAATACACGTGAGGACTATGTTTACAGCTCTATGGACTGTGACAGCCATTTTGAGGCTGTGAAAAAAAAACCAACAACAAACAAATGCTCCGGGGGGATACAGTCGGCTTTGGAATACACCTATATTAGTGATAGTTCAACTATAAGATGTAAAGTGAAAGTATCAGCACAAGGCTTAAAACCGGCTTCTGTCATTGATGGTTAGACTACCTGGCATGAAAAGAGTTGGGCATTTTTTTCCCTTCTTCTCGCACTTTTTGGCAAAGTTGTTTGAAAAGAAAGAATACGAGCTTGATTGTGCATTATGCAACAGCTACCGTTTACCAGATCCTTCGCGCCGAAGCTGTGGTAACACAGTATACAACAACAACAGTGGTAACACCGTATACAACAACAACGATGGTGAAAATGATAACGAAATAATGATGATGAAGATGATAATTATAGTAATAATAATCATCATGATAGTGATAATAGTAACCATAATGATAATAATAACATAATAATGATAACAATAGTAATAATAATAATAATAATGAATGATGATGATGATGATGGTAACATTATTACTACTGCTAACAAGAATGATAATTATACAACGTTGCATCGAATGCTGTTAAGTCACAGTCACACATCCCATCATTTCCATGCATCAAATAAGAAACGAGACGTGTCAACACTAACATCATTTTGAATACTTCAGTTAAACGTCCAGATTTCCTCAGTTTCCTTCCATATTTTCTCTTTTCCCCATGCCGTCTGTTTGGGGCTTGTTCCGGTATTTAGTTCTCTACAGTGGCGCAAAAATACCCAGTAAGTGCACGAGCGGTCACTCCGCAGTAGATAAGTGATGTCATTGTGGATGACATCCGCCCACGAAGCAAGACGATCGCAGTTATGGGATTTAAGTCTAGTACAAGATGCCCCCCCCCCCCCCCCCCCATCCCTCTGTCTCCTACATTCTATCCCCCGACCCCCATCCCACCTAGTCTCCTGTCCATATCATTGTTACATTGTTACAAGAACTTTATTCATAACACCTTTCGCATTCCCAGAGAAACCGAGGCCCCACGCATGGCATGCTTTCAGTAATGTTTGTAAGATACAGCTGACCCCTCTCTCCCTCACCACCCAACCATCCACATCTCCGCCTATTCGGCAACAACGAGAAGGACGCTGTGGGAGGCAACATTCTGTTGAAAATCCCCATTCGGATATCGAACAAGACTGGGTTACTTGACTACCAAACGGGAAAAAGAGAGAGAGAGAGAGAGAGAGAGAGAGAGAGAGAGAGAGAGAGAGAGAGAGAGAGAGAGAGAGAGAGAGAGAGAGAGAGAGAGAAAGGAAATTACATCAAACACTACGTGCTTCGACCGTAGTACTATTTCACGCGGGACGGAAGAAATAAGACAAACAAACAAACAAAATAAAACAAAAGAAACGATTATGTTGTTTTTTAACCTCTTAATTAGATGTGTGATGAGAGTTTTGCAATTATAGGTTCGTTACAATTAAGGGTTGTTATTTTGGGTTCACTAAAAGTAGGAAATAGAAGAATAGCGAAAAACAAACAAACAAACAAAATCGGGGAGGAAAAGGGAAAGAATGATAATTTTCTATATAAGAAAATACTACCCGCCACTGCGCAATGATCAGCGTCTCTGTTTCAAGGCTGGAAGGCCGTGGGGTCGATTCCCATCAGAGCGAAATTACTGCTTCGACCGACTCCTACCAAGAATGGAGTTTGCTATGGGCTCAACTGGGATGACGACACGCAGTCAAGTTTCATTCACTTCATGGAGGCATCTCTGAAAGCGTTGGCCTAATTTCCTTTCGAAGACTACAGGTGTCTGTGTGTCTCGGGCCTGGTAGCTGATGCCGGGATATATTCAGAAAGTAAGCGTAGGCTACAGCCCTGTCTTGCAATCTCACATCGGATTGGATCTCTAGAGTGTCCTCACCCTCATCCTAATCGATCAGCATGAAAAAAAAGTATCAAATTCTGTTGCCCTGCTTGCCCTGTTCTCATGGTGACCTCGGTTTCAATTTCCTCCTCATTTGGATGCCCCTGATGGGTGTGTGTCGAAGTCGACGACATCGGAAAGCTCATGGGGACTGTCGTTGTATGGATGTAGTGGCACCCTCAGGGAAAGGGGAAGGGAAAGTAAGCGGGAGGGGAAGGGGGAGAGGGGGGAAACGCTCGCCCACGCTTTCTTCGCGAAAGAAACAAGTATTGTCGTCAGTGAGGAGATCAGTGGTAGTGTCCTGTGCACATTGGATCAGAAAAGGCACCACTGAACACCATTAACATGACTCGGCATCAGTGCGGCGTCTCCTCTGATGGGTTGACTCACGACGATTTGACATTGACTGTTGCCTGTGGATTACCAGTACCAGGGCTGCGGCGGGACAAGCCAGGAGCTGGCTGTGGACGGAGAACTGGAGACTGGAGTAAGTGGTGTGGGGGGTAATGCTGATGAGACAGCAGAGAAGATGAGATAGCGATAGATCAATCAATCAATCAATAAACAAATAAAATAGATCAATCTAAATTAGAATAAATAAGTATCAAAACAAATAACAACGTAACTTCAACATCTAGATCAATCAATAAATACATAAAATAGATCAACCTAAATTAGAATGAATAAGTCTAAAACGCTAACAACATAACTTCAACATCTCATATTTACATATGCTCATGTTGGTTATAGCCCAGCCAACCATGCTGGGTATATGAAGACTAATTTTCATGAATAAACAACACGATGACAACAAAAAAGAGATTACAACAAAAAAAAGAGTAAACACACACACATAAAAAAAAAAACAACAAAACAATAAAACGATGCAGGCAGAGAGAAAAAAAAAAGAGTGGCGGGTGCGCCATGTTGTGGCAGGCAATGCTCCGACACCAGACAAATAAAACCCGACTTCAACACTGAACACTAAAATCTGGTGTACGAAAAGTCATGGCCCAAAACTATCCAATAATATTTACTCTGCAAACACCAGACATGAAAAATGACGTCTCCCAAAAGTTGACAAAGACAGGAAACTGGTCACATGTGGACTTGATTATACTCTTGTTACATTGTTTGCTATACGGGGAAAAAAAAACTATGTATGTATACATAAGGCAATGGAAGTCCCGTCTGTGGTGTCGCTAACAGGAACTGACGTCACTAAATGGTGCAACATGTTTAAACTGCACAAGGACAAAATCAAATTAACAAGGATTTAATTCATATCTGATTCTCAAGTCCGTTTCACATCAAAATCGAGTAAATGCGACATCTGAGTCAGAACTGCGACAAAATACATAAACTGAAGCTTAAGCATATGAAGAGAACTCTTTCACTCGCTAACGACAGAAGTTTGTCAACTAAAGATTAGCCGATAATTTGTTATCTCTGTACTTGCATTTCGGTTTGCGACGGAACACGTTAGCGACACCACATCCGTCCCGCTTAGTAACTGACGTTATACACAGACAGGTGCCGCGGTCTGCAAATCAACATCATGCACAGCGCAGCTGCTGCAGTCCGACTGACACTATCCTTAGCGCAGCTGTGTGGATGTCGATCTGACACTGTACACAGCGCGGGTGTCTTGATCAAACTGACAGCAAACAGAAGGAGGGTGCAGCGGTCAGTCTTTCCGTCGCCAGTCAGACCCATACTGTGGATGCGGGCGATGGCCTGACTCGTCTACTGCGGGCACTGGGTGAACACCTGCACACAGGCCCCGTAGGACGTGAACATTTTGCACCTGTAGACGACCCCTGTAGGACGGGAACATTTTGCACTCACGATCTCTGTAGGATGTGAACATTTTGCACAGACGACCCCCTATCGGATATAAAAACTTTGCGCAGACAATAGCTATAAGGGCATAAACAAATTGCATAGATAACCACTGTGGAACATACACACTGGCAAGACGACCCCTATACAACATAAACACGTTGCACAAACCACCACTATACATCATACACACTTCGTGCAGACGACATCCATAGTACATAAACACTTTGCACAGGCGACATCCATATTACACAAACACTTTGCACAGATGACATCCATAGAACACACACACTTTGCACAGATGACATCCACAGCACATAAACACTTTGCACAGACGACATCCATAGAAAATATACACTTTGCACAGGCGACATCCATAGGACATAAACACCTCGAACAGACGACATCCACAGAAATATATACACTTTGCACAGACAGCATCCATAGTGCATATAAATAAACACTTTGCACAGACGACCGACATCTATAGAACATATACACTTTGCACAGACGACATCTATAGAACGTAAACACTTTGCACAGACGACATCCATAGGACATAAACATTTTGCACAGACGACATCCATGATACGTAAACACTTTGGACAGACGACATCCATAGTACATAAACAGTTTGCACAAACGACATCCATAGAACATAAGCACTTTGCACAGACGACATCCATAGGACATACACAATTTGCACATATGACATCCATACGACACATTACACACTTTGTACAGACGACATCCATAGTACATAAACACTTTGCACAAACGACATCCATAGAATAAAAAACTTTGCAAGACGATATTCATAGTACATAAACACTTTGCACAGACGACATCCATAGGACATATACATTAACACTTTGAACAGACGACATCCATACAACGTACACACACTTTGCACAGTCGACACCTGTAGAACATACACCACTTTGCACAGTCAACCCCCTTAGAACATAAACCACTTTGCACAGTCGACACCTGTGAAACATAAACCACTTTGCACAGTCGATGCCTGTAGAAAAGAATACACTTTGCACAGTCGACACCTGTAGAATATAAACCGCTTTGCACAGTCGATACCTGTAGAATATGAACCACTTTGCACAGTCGATACCTGAAGAACATAAACTACTTTGCACAGTCGATACCTGTAGAACATAAACCACTTTGCACAGTCGACACCAGTGGAAATTAAACCACTTTGCACAGTCGACACCAGTAGAAATGAATCCACTTTACAAGTCGATACCTGTAGAATATAAACACTTTGTTAGAGGCACTAGAAGAATACAGACGACACACGATAAGAATATGAGCACTTTGGACAGACGACACTAGAATACTTAAACACATTGCACAGACGACACCAGAGGAATGTAAACACTTTGCACAGACGACACCAGGTGAATATAAACACTTTGCACAGACGACACCAGAAGAATATAAACACTTCCTACAGACAACGCTAGAAGAATATAAACACTTTGTGCAGACGACACTAGAAGAACATAAATACTTTGTACAGACGACACTAGAAGAACATAACACTTGTACAGACGACACAAGAAGAATATACACACTTTGCACAGAATACACCAGAAACATATCAACACTTCGTACAGACGACACCAAAAGAATATAAACACTTTGTACAGACAACACCAAAAGAATACAAACATTTTGCACAGAGAATACTAGAAGAATATAAACACTTTGTACAGACGACCCCCAGAAGGACATACACACTTTATACAGATGCCCCCCCCCCCCCCCCTCAATTTCACTAGCGTAAAACAAAACCCTCTTTACAGACTATCCCTAGAAAGACATCAATACTCTTCACTGAAGACAGACATATGATAGGACACGATTCCTACACACCTGTACACTTAGGAAACATGACCCTGTACACATTAAACACTTGGCACACATGACCCCTGTAGAACATGAACACTTTGCACACTTGACCCCTTGTAGAACATGAACACACACATGACCCCTGTAGAATATGAACAGTTGGCACACATGACCCCTTAGAACACAGTGGCACACATGACCCCTGTAGAACATGAACACTTTGCACACATGACCCCGTGTAGAACATGAACACATTTGCACACATGACCCCTGTAGAACATGAACACACTTGGCACACATGACCCTCGTAGGACATAAAAACTTTGCACACACATGACCCCCGCGTGTGTGTGCTGTTGAGTATATACAACCGGTTCAGATGGAAAGAATGGGATCACAAATTTCGTTCAATCCATCGCACGCCTCTCTGATAATGCTTCTCTAAGTTCTTGACCAATGTGTCATTAAAGGGAGCACAGTGTACCGCCCCAAAATGGCTAAAATGGAACTCCATAGCATCCTTGTCATTATTCTCACGAACCGGCATGGATAAGTGGGCAGAAAATGTTTTCAAAGTCTCTGTTCAGTTCCAGTCTGCTCTCACGGTAGTCTGATTTTTCAATATTTCCACCCGTACCCCTGCCTGTGCGAGTCCTCGTCGAAGTCTTCAGCCTCGACAGGTCAATGGTGGATTGTCGAAGAAGGGATACCTAGTCAGTCTAACCCCGCGACCCACCAAATATTGGGGTTCAGGAGGTGGTGCGCATGCTGCACTTATCATATAAGAACAGGTACTGCTCGACACAGCCATTGGGTGACTTAACCGCAGTGTGGTGTCTGCTCGTTTGGGTGACCCGATTGCAACCCTGACACTGATAGCTGTATGCGGATTGCTGGTATTGGTACTACGACAGAATGATGCTGGCTGCGCATGTGTGTGTGTGTGTGTGTGTGTGTGTGTGTGTGTGTGTGTGTGTGTGAGAGAAAGAGAGAGAGAGGGGGGGGGGTGGGGGATGAGGAGTGGGGGAGGGGAGGAGACGGACAGGCCCAGCCCAAAGAACACACATCCTCAACTCAGTGATCATAGCATGTACATCTCCACATCAGTATCCCCAGCGCATATCCCCAGCGCATAATATAAGCAGAACAACTTACAACGACGACAGCAAGAACCAACACGCAACTGTATGTACACACGCACATTTTACAGCGAGAAGCACAGTTTATGTTTTAGCACGTGTAACATCAGAACAATGTTCATCTTCACGGCCACAACCAGAGCACATTTATGACCACAATGATTAATTCAGCACACACACACCATTTCATAAAGAACCAGGGCACACGCATCGCCGCTTGAAGCACCGAAACTAGCGCATGATCACATTGGCCCCACCAGAACACACACATGATTAGCTCATACAGTTATGCTTTCACATATTATCACATCGGTCTCTGAAGTGTGCGCTTGACCACCACCACCACCACCACCTTGCGTCCATTATAACACACACACACACACACACACACACACACACACACACACACACACACACACACACACATCCCTTGACAAAACAAGATTTTGATCACAGCACACAAACAAAGCGCCCAAACACCATGGATAGGAGGCCTAACGCTAAGGAACCTAAGTGATCATTTGTTATAAACCCAGTTGGGCATGCAAGCCTTTGCTTACCAGACCACGACGAAATAATTTGAAAGAGCGGGCAAATAAGTCACTTGCCCACCCTTCCAAAGCCGTGTGTCAGATGCCTTTTAACATACGCCACAGACTTTTTCAGGCACATGCTG
>JADBJO010000033.1:1350000-1355000 GCA_016801955.1 Conus betulinus | reverse complement strand
ACGCTGGGCGTACGAAAGGGCATTATCTAATTAATCAAAACATTCCTAACTGTGTGAAAATGTTTTCCTCGCAGAGATTGGTGATTCCATGGAATTGAAAGTTAATAGGACAAAAAACAAAGTTAAATAAAATACCAAAAGCAAACAAACAAAAAAACCAAAACCAAAACAAACACAACACACACACACACACACACACACACACACACACACACACACACACACACACACACACTAAGAAAGAAAGAAGCCGCAATTACGGTGAAACTGTTACAATATAGTGTGCCTATTAGGCGCATGACGTAAAGTGAAGGCTAAACGGTGTGAGTGGATGTGGTTGTTGTCTCTGTTTCGCATTGGTGGAAGTATTTATTGTCTGTGTTAAACGGTGTAGGTGGACGTGGTTATTGTCAATGTTAAACGGTGTGGGTGGACGTGGTTATTGTCCCTGTTATCCACTGTGGTGGACGAGGTTATTGTCTCTGTTAAACGGTGTGGGTGTGGACGTGGTTATTGTCTCTGTTATCCACTGTGGGTGGACGTGGTTATTGTCTCTGTTAAACGGTGTGGGTGGACGTGGTTATTGTCTCTGTTAAATGGTGGGGGTGGACGAGGTTATTGTCTCTGTGTTAAACGGTGTGGGTGGACGTGGTTATTGTCTCTGTTAAACGGTGTGGGTGGACGTGTTAAACGGTGGGGTGGACGTGTTAAACGGTGTGGGTGGACGTGGTTATTGTCTCTGTTAAACGGTGGGGGGACGTGGTTATTGTCTCTGTTAAACGGTGTGGGTGGACGTGGTTATTGTCTCTGTTAAACGGTGTGGGTGGACGTGGTTATTGTCTCTGTTAAACGGTGTGGGTGGACGTGGTTTATTGTCTCTGTTAAACGGTGTGGGGTGGAACGAGGTTATTGTCTCTATTAAACGGTGTGGGTGGATGTGGTTATTGTCTCTGTTAAACGGTGTGGGTGGACGTGGTTATTGTCTCTGTTAAACGGTGTGGGTGGACGTGGTTATTGTCTCTGTTAAACGGTGTGGGTGGACGTGGTTATTGTCTCTGTTAAACGGTGTGGGTGGACGTGGTTATTGTCTCTGTTAACGGTGTGGGTGGACGTGGTTATTGTCTCTGTTAAACGGTGTGGGAGGACGAGGTTATTGTCTCTGTTTAAAAACGGTGTGGGTGGACGAGGTTATTGTCTCTGTTAAACGGTGTGGGGTGGACGAGGTTATTGTCTCTGTTTAAACGGTGTGGGTGGACGTGGTTATTGTCTCTGTTAAACGGTGTGGGTGGACGTGGTTATTGTCTATGTTAAACGATGTGGGTGGACGTGGTTATTGTCTCTGTTATACGGTGTGGGTGGACGTGGTTATTGTCTCTGTTAAACGGTGTGGGTGGACGTGGTTATTGTCTCTGTTAAACGGTGTGGGTGGACGTGGTTATTGTCTCTGTTAAACGGTGTGGGTGGACGTGGTTATTGTCTCTGTTAAACGGTGTGGGTGGACGTGGTTATTGTCTCTGTTTAAACGGTGTGGGTGGACGAGGTTATTGTCTCTATTAAACGGTGTGGGTGGACGTGGTTATTGTCTCTGTTAAACGGTGTGGGTGGACGTGGTTATTGTCTCTGTTAAACGGTGTGGGTGGACGTGGTTATTGTCTCTGTTAAACGGTGTGGGTGGACGTGGTTATTGTCTCTGTTATCCACTGTGGGTGGACGTGGTTATTGTCTCTGTTAAACGGTGTGGGTGGACGTGGTTATTGTCTCTGTTAAACGGTGTGGGTGGACGAGGTTATTGTTGTCTGTTAAACGGTGTGGGTGGACGTGGTTATTGTCTCTGTTAAACGGTGTAGGTGGACGTGTTAAACGGTGGGTGGACGTGTTAAACGGTGTGGGTGGACGTGGTTATTGTCTCTGTTAAACGGTGTGGGTGGACGTGGTTATTGTCTCTGTTAAACGGTGTGGGTGGACGAGGTTATTGTCTCTGTTAAACGGTGTGGGTGGACGTGGTTATTGTCTCTGTTAAACGGTGTGGATGAACGTGGTTATTGTCTATGTTAAACGGTGTGGATGAACGTGGCTATTGTCTCTGTTAAACGGTGTGGGTGGACGTGGTTATGTCTCTGTTAAACGGTGTGGGTGGACGTGGTTATTGTCTCTGTTAAACGGTGTGGTGGACGTGGTTATTGTCTCTGTTAAACGGTGTGGGGGTGGACGAGGTTATTGTCTCTGTTAAACGGTGTGGGTGGACGTGGTTATTGTCTCTGTTAAACAGTGTGGGTGGACGTGGTTATTGTCTCTGTTAAACGGTGTGGGTGGGACGTGGTTATTGTCTCTGTTAAACGGTGTGGGTGGACGAGGTTATTGTCTCTGTTAAACGGTGTGGGTGGACGTGGTTTATTGTCTCTGTTAAAAACGGTGTGGGTGGACGAGGTTATTGTCTCTGTTAAACGGTGTGGGGGTGGACGTGGTTATTGTCTCTGTTAAACGGTGTGGGTGGACGTGGTTATTGTCTCTGTTAAAACGGTGTGGGTGGACGAGGTTATTGTCTCTGTTAAACGGTGTGGGTGGACGTGGTTATTGTCTCTGTTAAACGGTGTGGGTGGACGAGGGTTATTGTCTCTGTTAAACGGTGTGGGTGGACGTGGTTATTGTCTCTGTTAAACGTTGTGGGTGAACGTGGTTATTGTCTCTGTTAAACGGTGTGGATGAACGTGGCTATTGTCTCTGTTAAACGGTGTGGGTGGACGTGGTTATTGTCTCTGTTAAACGGTGTGGGTGGACGTGGTTATTGTCTCTGTTAAACGGTGTGGGTGGACGTGGTTATTGTCTCTGTTAAACGGTGTGGGTGGACGAGGTTATTGTCTCTGTTAAACGGTGTGGGTGGACGTGGTTATTGTCTCTGTTAAACAGTGTGGGTGGACGTGGTTATTGTCTCTGTTAAACGGTGGGGGTGGACGTGGTTATTGTCTCTGTTAAACGGTGTGGGTGGACGAGGTTATTGTCTCTGTTAAACGGTGTGGGTGGACGTGGTTATTGTCTCTGTTAAACGGTGTGGGTGGACGAGGTTATTGTCTCTGTTAAACGGTGTGGGGGGACGTGGTTATTGTCTCTGTTAAACGGTGTGGGTGGACGTGGTTATTGTCTCTGTTAAACGGTGTGGGTGGACGGGGTTACTGTCTCTGTTAAACGGTGTGGGTGGACGTGGTTATTGTCTCTGTTAAACGGTGTGGGTGGACGTGTGGTTATTGTCTATGTTAAAAACGGTGTGGGTGGACGTGGTTATTGTCTATGTCAAAACGGTGTGGATGAAACGTGGTTATTGTCTATGTTTAAACGATGTGGGTGGATGTGGTTATTGTCTATGTTAAACGGTGTGGGTGGACGTGGTTATTGTCTATGTTAAACGGTGTGGGATGAACGTGGTTATTGTCTATGTTAAACGGTGTGGGTGGACGTGGGTATTGTCTTCTGTTAAACGGTGTGGGTGGATGTGTTATTATTGTCTATGTTAAACGGTGTAAATGGACGTGGTTAACATCTCTGTTTATCCGCTGTGAGTAGACGTCGTAATTGTCCCTGTTCAATGCTGTGGGTGGGACGTCGTAACAATCTTGTTCAAATAAATAAATAAATAAAATAAATCAGGGGAGATAACACCAGTCTTTCTATTGCAAACAGAGTTACTTTCTCTCAGTTCATGGGCCAATATTATTACGTAATTGGTGCGTGCGTCATTTGAAAGAACAAACGTCCATTAAGTCTGGGACATGTACATCTGAGTCGACCGATGATAATCACAATAAGTTAAGTCCAATTGTTTTATAACACAGTATCTGCGTCACAGGCGCACCGTTTCACAGTCACGTTTGGCATCTCTCTCTCCGACGAACTGTTAAGCTGATTGATGGGGCTAATTAGACCTGTTCCTATTTAAAAAAAAAAAAAAAAAAAAAAAAAAAAAAAAGGGAAAGATAATGCATGTCTTTCTCTTTCAGGTAGAGTATTCATTTTTCCCTGTTAATGGACCAAGCAAATAGATCTAGCGAGTCAGATATTTGAATCAAAACATGCGCCGGGATAACGATCGGGTTATCGACTCTGCATCGCGCGCACACCCGTTTCACCCCCAACACCCATGTTTTGGCATTTTCTCTCCCTGATTGAACTGTTAAGCTGACTGATGGGGCTAATTTGCGTTGGGCATGCCCCCCCCCCCCCCCCCCCCCCCCCCCCCCCCCCCCCCCCCCACCCCCCCTCCTCCCCCGTCACCATTTGTCCTATGAAAAACAGCGGGATTACTTTCGCTGAACGCGATTTCTAACATAGATGATCTCCCTTGCAGATTTCTGAACATCGTCTACTGCCTCTATTCAACCTTGCGAGGGCCGTCGTAATTCTCTTGTTTGAATACTATGGATCGACGTCGTAAATTCTGTGGGTGGAAGTCATCTTTTTCTCTGTTGAATAATCTTCATGGGCATCAATATTTTGTCTGATCAATATTGTACAATACCATGTGCGGACGTCGAAAGATGTCTCTGATTGACATTGTATGTAGACGTTAACATCATCTCTGTTTAAACACTGTTGTCTCGGCGTTGTTATTGCTTCTGTTAAACGCTGCGGGTAGACAACTGTATTGTTTTTGATAAACACTTCGAGTGTGTGTCGTTATAGTCTCTGTCAACACACTGTGGATGAAACGTCATCGTTGTTCTTTTAAATATTGTGGGTGGATGTCGTTATTGTCTCTGTTGAACACTATGGGTGGAACGTCATTACTGTTCTGTTAGATATACGTGAATGGACATTGTTTTTTGTCTCTGTTGAACTAAACACGGAACACTGGGTATACATCGTTATGACGTCTGCTAAACACGGTGGGTATACATCGTTATGGTGTCTGGTAAACACAGTGGGTATACATCGTTATGGTGTCTGGTAAACACGGTGGGTATACATCGTTATGGTGTCTGGTAAACACGGTGGGTATACATCGTTAT
>JADBJO010000033.1:1327500-1330000 GCA_016801955.1 Conus betulinus | reverse complement strand
TGTTTTCACTGAAGGCAATCATTTAAAAAAAAAATCAAAACTATTTAGAACATTAATTTGCATTAAATGTGTCTTTCAAACCAATCACGACCACAGTGGGAAAAAAACAGCACAAAGGCACATCCCGAACCCCCACATGCGCGCGCGCACACACACACACACACAGGTGTGGCAATAATGTAGGTACGCGTATGTGTATGCACGCATATGAGTGCTAACTCACACACACACACATATATATATATATAAACAACAATAAATTCCAAGGATAATTCCAAGGATAAGTACCGAGCACCATTCCCGGAACTTACAGAGCAGCTAGGTGTTGCAATGACTGCAAGAAATATTGAATTATAAACAAAGCTTGCTCTTATGTCTCAGACTGTAGAAATAGGAGGGGTGCCAAGCCTTCTTATCTGCAGTGGTAGATGATTTTGCCTAACTGACAGTATGTGCTTGAGTGGGTGTGAATGGGGAATAATAAATGCTTCTCAAAATGAACCTTCAACAAGCTTATAATCACCAAAGCTCAAGACCATCTCCAATGGGGACTAAGCTCAAGACCATCTCCAATGGGGACTAAAACTCACTAACATATAATTCCTGGTCAGATACCGATATTTCGAAACCTGATTGTTTCTCCTCAGTGACCGCGGGAAAATGTAATTTCACTTCTCTGCCTTTTCGGTTTTAAGAAGAATGCTATACCAGAAAAAGGCTGGTGTGCAATACCGTAGTATGTTTGTTGGTTTTCAAAAATCTAACCAAAGGTGCCCACCTAAGAAGCAAAAGAAAATCATGAAAGAGCAAAACAAGCTACATTTTCTTGTGAAAAGTAGAAAATATGAAATGAATACCTCTTAAGACACAAGTGCTGAGGGCCACTTCTTGGAATGAATCCGCAAGGGACTAAATTACAATAAAACAATAAATTCCAAGGATAAGTACCGAGCACCATTCCCGCAACTTACAGAGCAGCTAGGTGTTGCAATGACTGCAAGAAATATTGAATTATAAACAAAGCTTGCTCTTATGTCTCAGATTGTAGAAATAGGGGGGTGCTAAGCCTTCATATCTGCAGTGGTAGATGATTCTGCTAACCGACAGTATGTGCTTGAGTGGGTGAATGGGGAATAATAAATGCTTCTCAAAATGAACCTTCAACAAGCTTATAGTCTCCAAAGCGGGAGACCATCTCCAATGGGGAGTAAGCTCACTAACATATAATTCCTGGTCAGATACCGATATTTCGAAACCTGACTGTTTCTCCTCAGTGACCGCGGAAAGTGGTAATTTCACTCCTCTGCCTATATATATATATATATATATATATATATATATATATATATATATATATAGTTTTAAGTTCCCATTTTCTTCACATTGATTTTTTCTTAATCTTTGCCAGATCATTACTATACTGATGGAAGAGTTGTTAGCCTGCACTTGTTTCCCCCCACTACCTAATTGTTCAGCATTATGTACACACACACACACACACACACACACACACACACACACACACATCTTAATTCATCCCTAATGCAGCATCCGTAGCTGGCTGGACTGTAAACAGTGATGACCTGATATGACACACTGCGAAGGAAGGCATCTAGCGTCTTCACGTGTAGGGTGAAAGCGTTTGCGTGTTTCCAGGGACCCATTTTCAGCAGACACGCTGGAGTCAGTTCCACTTTCCTTGAGAAGGGGGTGAATGGGTCACGTCAAGAGAGGTTTAAGATATCAGGAATGACGTCATTTGTTTACGTGACACGTGTGACGTCTTTTTTTTTCCTTCGATTTAGCCATGTAAAAATCTTCAACCACCAGCTCCTTGTGTGTGTGTGTGTGTGTGTGTGTGTTTATCTACATGATATCATTCCACAAATCTTTACCAGTGTAAAAAGCAGCAGGTAACCGTTACTAGCATAATAACAATTTCAAAGAAAAATTGAATTCTTTGATTTTGAAATATTGCTGAAACGCTGATCACAGATTTCCAGTGTTTAACCTTTGGTGACTTCTTCATGCGAGGGATGGCTGGGAAGACCGTATCGATATTCATCGTTCTGCCGGTTTGGCAACGCTCGCTAATGCTTACACCCGCCGTGAAACTGCTTATGTCAAAGCTACACACACACACACACACACACCATATGGGCGACCGAAAAAAAGGATGATTATACAGACTCACTTTGTTTACATATGTGAAGCAAGAAGAAGAAGAAGAGAAGAAAAACAATAGCATGTGACGTTCATTGGCTGGTGGTGCAGCTTCTTGCGTCACGAGACAGTATTGACGTGTGTGCCTAATGGCTGCCTTTATTCGTTCCGACAACCAAGTGATGGGGCTGATTTCGCCGAATTCCTTCCCTGACATTTGGTTGCCAACGCTCGTTTGGTAGAATTCACACACATGCTTGAGTGCCCATCCTTACATGCAGCTCTCCTATAGTCTTAGACAACATGCGTGAGAAATGCATGACATGACGAGAGAGAG
>JADBJO010000033.1:1312500-1317500 GCA_016801955.1 Conus betulinus | reverse complement strand
TTAATTGTTCTTGATTGTTCTTCTTTATTTCAATGGCTTAACATATATTGTCTATTCGAAATAATCCACCAGAACAGTTAAAAAAAAAAACAAAAAAAACCTGTCAGTCTCTCTCTCCCTATCCATGTGAATCACAGTTATTTACCCTCGCAATGCCTAGAATCATCACCACCCTCCCTTTATTCCCCCCCCCCCCCCCCCCCCCCCCACTTACCCCACTTCCCATTCAGTTTCGTTTTTTATACTTAGACCAGCGACCCGTTTTTCTGGCTCCCCTTCAATCGGCTACAGAGTAGAGGCAGACAGAAAACAGAAGGGCACAGGCAGACAGTAGTAGTAGACAGAGAGGGTTTGGGGGGAGCAAGGATGAAATGGGAGAGAGAGAGAGAGAGAGAGAGAGAGGAAGCGATTGACGAAGAGGAAAGACAGACACAGACAGAGAGAGAGAAGCGATTCCGAGTTACGTGGGAAACAGGGAGGTGGGGGGGGGGGGGGGGGGGGAGGGGGGAGGTAGGGGAGGTAGGAGGAGGACAGTAGGGAAAACACGGCTCCTTCTGACCAGATTGGCAGCTGACAGACGAACACGTCAGCCTGGTATTCCCTCCCTCCCTCCCTCCCTCCCCCTCTTCCTCTCCCTTCCCTGTCCCCCTCTCCCCACCACCTCTCCCGCCCTTCTGGGTTCCCCCCCCCACCCCCCACTCTGTCTCTTTAATCCACATAGGTCCCTGTCTTCCACTTCGATTCCTCCACCTCCTTCCTCTCCTCTCTTCCGATGGCCACCCACCCCACCCCTCAGCCCTCCCCCACCTGGGGGGCTTGTTGGCCAGTCTGAACAGCTGCCTAATCAGTGTCGCTGACTTTGTGATTTTTAACTCTCACACTCCGCCCTCCTCCCCTCCCCTTCTTCTCCTCAAACATGCTTACACTCCCCCCCCCCCCCCCCCCCCCCCCCTTACATCATCCTGTCTGGCATGTTCCGTCTCTTTGGGCAGCCTGTCGATCTTTTCTATTTTTTCCCCCCTCTCTCTTTTTCTTTTCTCTTTTTCTCTTTTTCTTTTCTGTTTTTTTCTCTTTTTCTTGTCTTTTCTCTCTTTTTTTTTTTTTTTTCTTTTTCTTTTCGTCTTCTCTTTTTCTTTTTTTTCTCTATTTCTTTTCTTCTTCTCTTTTTCTTTTCTTCTTCTCTTTTTCTTCTTGACTCTCATGGGTCCATTCAGAGGCATCACTTCCACACCGCTTGTTCTGGCTCATCGACACACAGCTACATCCATTCTCGTCCTTTCGCAGTCCTAGCGTCAGCATTCGGCAATGAGCAATTGATGTCAGCTTCTTCTCTGAAGCTGAAGCAGAGAAGACACTGCACTGCTGCTACTGCGTCACTTCCTATTATATGCGCGTGCGCGCGCGCGCGTGCACACACACACACACACACACACACACACACACACACACACACACACGCACGCACGCACGCACGCACGCACGCACACGCTCGCACACACACACACACACACACACACACACACACACACACACACACACACACACAAAGACGAGCGCGCGCACGCACACACGAATGCTCGCACGTACGTCCACATGCACTCACGCGCGCGCGCGCGCACACACACACACACACACACACACACACACACACACACACAGAGAGAGAGAGAGAGAGAGAGAGAGAGAGAGAGAGAGAGAGAGAGAGAGAGAGAGAGAGTTTAGTTGGTACAAACATAATAAAACTCAAAGTGCGCAGGATGATTCGCTACATAACAATGAAATACGGAACGTTGAAATAACAGCAACCCTCCCCCAACCTCACTCACAGAAATCTAAACTTAGTGCCTATGTAAGCAAAACGATTAGTCGGTCTGATGTATTGATTTATGTCTTTTCTACTTTGGCATTTAGTAGACCGAATACTTTCCTCGGAGACAACGAACAATAAAGCCCTATTACCGACAAAAGGTCATGGCACAGATGTAACTGCTTGGCTTTTCTGTTTCTTTTTTTCCTGGATAACTTTTACCCGGCTCAAGAAACTCGAAGATGTAAGTAAACAGCTGGTTAGAATTGTTGTGACGTACTCTGAAGCGAAGCATTGTCTTCTTTTCAAAACCTATTCAGGGACAACTCTCCTTTTTTTTTTTTTCTTTCTACAGTAAATGGCCTTTTTTTTTTTTTTTTTTATGTATGTATATTGTCGATATTGTGTACGTTGTGTGACAGATGATTTCGGCATTTAACCTTTCTCGTATACGGCTGTTTCGTTTTTGAGTTCATTGATTGCATACACAAATATAGCATCGGAAGTTCTTGACCTTTGATATTTCACGCCACATAGATCGGCTTCTTGTGGAACGTAGTACAGAATGTCATGAGAAAATGAATCATACGAGAATCTTTTCATCAAAATATTCTAACGTCTTTTGTAACAGGTTGTTAGAATTGAAGATGTTCTATGAGGTTTGATATTTTACCCTAAACAGTCATGGTATAAGCACTCCTAGTCCTGCCCCCTTTTTTTCTCTGTCTTCGTCCTATTTTAACCGTTCTTTTTCTAGTTCAAAGAGTAAAAGTGACATAAACAACTCAAAGGCATCGTACAATAGCAGGAAAACCGTTTAATCGAGTAACAAAATCCTGAAGACAGACTGGAAGGTATTTAAATATAGCAATAATTTGAGGTAAGGATTACAAAAAAAAGGAATATTCTATCGAAGACAGAAAACGTACCTTCCACAGAAGTTCGGACTGCGGATATACTGAAGATAAACAAGGCACGTCATTTCATTTTGCTAGGAGCGTCATTGATTTATGCCAGCATACTCGTAATTACAAGTAACTACAAACACACATTTATTTCAGAAGTATACATGCAAGTGTATTCATATACTGCAGAAACAGCGTGGACTATTTCTTAAGGTAAACCGGATTATCCAAAACGGGTCGTCCTATCAACAAATCTCCCTGTTATTCATTGTTGTTTCGAGTTAAGCCGACCGCAGAGGACCATGTAAGGATCAGTGCGTTATTGCAGAAAGCATATCCTAGAGCTTTGATATTCAATATCGAAATTTTCTATGATGAGTACGTTATATAGCTACTTTGCTATAAAAGCTGCATGATTTACTTCAATATGATGTATTGAAGGTTCTTTGTTTTCTTAGAAGGCACACAAAAAATCCCAGCGCAAATCATTTTAAGTGCATAAGCCTAAGGCACATTACCCGAGCCATTCTTAAGTATTCTTATCTGTCTCGAGAAAAAGAACAATTTCTTTCGATATTTAGTACCAGATGGCTGTTCTTTCCATCACTAGTAAGAGAGAGGGTGGAGGTGAATTCTGAGATAAAAACTACTGTAGAAGTTTAACAGTGAAAACACTGTGAGTCCTTCCCCTAGAGGTCCACAGCTTCCATCCCTGTTCGTCACAGTCACCCTGCTGACTGAAGAACAACAAGCCTCAGTCTGAGACAGGCATTCCAGAGTCAATCAGCCAGTGTCACAGCACCCTCATTACCGGCATCAGAACAGGACCGAGATGGAGACGTTCTCCAAACAACGGAAACAGGCAAGCCGAGGACTGACCGTCGGTCTGCTGTCTGACCTGCCCACTACTTAATTACACCGTCAACATCGCCATCAGCATCACCATCAACATCAGTTGAACAGTTCCAACCCAAGGAGAGTTTAATTTCGGAGTGCTGCCGCAACAAATGGAAACTTCATTACGATGCTTTACAGAACTCAGAATCGCCTGACGGTCTAAGCAGAGATCTAACCTGTCTTAAAGCCAATGGACAGCCGCATATTGTGAGCACACAGCTCTCGCTCAACAAAACAAAACACAATATGTCTATATTTATATTCTTCAGTAATGAAGGGAAAGATTGAATGTAGGGATCCACAGCCGCGAAATGAACGTAAAGGCAATATGTAGACTGAAGAGACTGGTATTGAATGGGGAAAATTGGAAGTAGTGCTCCTCCTATTTGGATATTTATTGGCCGTTACCTTTCACATCTTTATCGGCTTTTGTTTTCATTTAGTTGTATCTAGATCACATCTTGCTGTCCCTGGTAATACTTCTCCCCAAGATTCCTCGATTGTGTGGGAAAGTATAGGAGGACTTCCTTTCTTGGGACTTTTCAAAAACATTTTTTTCTTAGTTTATTCATTTATTGGGGGTGGGGGGTGCATCCCATCTTCTATGCCACCTCAGTGGCATTGCACCCACGCTGCTCAATCCGACTGCTCGTCCACAGCCACAGTCCGGCTTGTCCCGCCACTGCCCCAGGACTGGCAATCCTCAGGGAGCAGTCAATGTCAAGTCGACATGAGGCAACCCAGCAGTGGAGACACTGCACTGCTGCCGAGTCACTTGGTGGTGTTCAGTGGTGCTTGCTTGCATCCATCTGCTAAACCCCCTGCCGACGACAATAATTGCAGAGCCACGGAGCAGGCGTAGATGAGCTTTCCCTTCGGAGGGCGCCACCACGTCCATCCGACGACAGTCTCCACGAATTTCTCAATACCAGTGACCCCGACAGAATCAAACCAAGGCTATAGACGTGGAGAGGCAATCAAAACTGAGGTCACCACGAGAGCAGGGCATGGAAGGGAACAGAAGCTGAGACATTTTGCACGCTGATTAATGAGGATGAAGATGGTGCCAAGGATTTCCATTCCGGTCTCAGACTGCAATGACTGGGCTGTACTCGATGCTAACTTTCATAATATAACCCGGCGTCGACCAGGCCCGAGGGATACAGATGCATGCAGTTTTGGTCAGGAAATGTTTGCAACACTCTCATGGACGCATCCTTGATGAAATGGATGAAACTCGACGATGTGGTCCCAGTCTTCCCAAATGAGCCACAGCAAACTCAGCTCTGAGTAGAAGCCTGTCGGGGCAGAAGAATCCCTCCAATGAATGACTCTGATGGTAGTCGAATCTAGCCGGGAATCCGTGACGCTAAATACTTCGCGGGGGCGGC
>JADBJO010000033.1:1287500-1290000 GCA_016801955.1 Conus betulinus | reverse complement strand
AAACCCCCCCCCCCCTTCCCCCCCCCCCCTGTCATTCTCTCTCTCTTTCTCTCTTTTTCTCTCTGTCTCTCTCTCTCTCTCTCTCTCTCTCTGTATGTCATAACCAAATTAATTCAAACTGACTTGGTACCTTATAATATCGACGGTATGTATTACGTCGTGCAGACCATGACAGCATAAAACCAAGTGCAACTCCAGTTTCTTTCTCTTTTTGACATGCACACATGAGGAAACAGTCAGAAATCTGTCAGTCTCTCTTTACAAAGCTTTAAACCTACGCTCTACTCTCATTTCTTAAAATTACTGCAATGTGTGTTTAGGAACGATGTCATTGTTCATGAATGCCAGACTGGACAAATGTTTGCATATATATGTGCACCCCTTCATGAGGGGCAATGGCCTAAACGTGATTAAAAGTTCCCCTATTCCCTCTCTCTCTCTCTCTCTCTCTCTCTCTCTCTCTCTCTCTCTCTCTCTCTCTCAGTCACCTCCGTCCCTCTGCCCTATCAACCAAAAAAAAAAAAAAAAAAAAAAGCCATTGCTGCATGATCAAACAGCAATTCAAAACGAATCAACTCCTTTCTGGACAGTTTCCCGCGAGAATCAAATACACATCAATCGTTCGTATTATACACTGACATGCAGCCTGAATACAGCTTCAATGATCCATTCCCCCTTCCTGTGAAAAAACACACAACACCCGCACAATTGTTGCATTTATATGTAAGCTAAATAAGACCGATCATACATTCCTCTCTCTCTCTCTCTCTCTCTCTCTCTCTCTCTCTCTCTCTCTCTCTCTCTCTCTCTGTGCTGACTAAAAACTGTTTTCGAAAGAAGGGGATGATATGCAAATGAGTCAACTATGCCGAATCCGCGACTTTCCCACCTCCAACCCTTTCTCTAAATCAACAACAATTGCGAAAACAGATCAATATTTACAAAACCTATTCGAATATTTAGATAACGATGAAAGAAAATATAAAGATCGTATAGTTCATGATGAACTCTCTCTCTCTCTCTCTCTCTCTCTCTCTCTCTCTCTCTCTCTCTCTCTCTCTCTGTATGTATGTTTATGTGTGCGTGTAAGAGCGCGCGATTTACTCTGAATATACCACGCTTAAACTTTGCATTCTTTCCGTAGATTATAACGTTCTTTAAAATGCATGCAAAAAATCAATAGACCCAGTTTGGGGCTTTGCGCGCGCGCGCGCGCGCGTGTGTGTGTGTGTGTGTGTGTGTGTGTGTGTGTGTGTGTGTGTGTGTGTGTGTGTGTGTGTGTGTGTGTGTGTGCATGCATGCATGCTTGTGTGTGTGTGTGTGTGTGTGTGTGTGTGTGTGTGTGTGTGTGTGTGTGTGAGAGAGAGAGAGAGAGAGAGAGAGAGAGAGACGAGAGAGAGAGAGAGAGAGAGAGAGAGAGAGAGAGAGAAGGAAGGAGAGAGCTCGCGATGTCGGTCTATATATATACTTAAAAACGTTGAGCATTCAGACGCTGGAAGTTCAGTCAGTAAGTTTTAGTATCCACAGACTAGACTTAAGTACCGAGCCATTCCAAGGAGAGCGATCGAAGACGACCAAAGTATTGCTGCAGCTCGCAACATCCATATTAACAGCGATGCAGCAGTGTACTAGAACTCCAGCTCCGGCCAGAATGCATCGAGAGTGAGTGTTGTCATCTCCAATATGCGAATGGTACGCCGAAGATTCCATGTTCGAATCCCGCAGACTATTTTCGTTTTTTCTTTCAAAAGGCTCATGGTTGGCATCTCAGGAGGACTTTTTTTTTTCCAAATCATAGATTTCTATTTCAAGTGGTACATTGTTGTTTTTTTTTATTTATTTATTTATGTGTTAGGTGTTTACCCATAATGCCGGTCACAGTGTATATACTTTTAGTGTACAGTTACGTGGTTTTTTGTTGCTGTTTTTTTTGACTTTCTGTGGAGAGCTGTCTTTGCAGATTGTTAACATAGATTATGTAAAGTAAAAACTACATGTTCACACACTCATGCAAATTCTGGAAGACCTCGCAGATTAATAACAGAGACTCTGCAGAGTAAAATTATGTGCTCACGTATATTTATAGAACTGGTTACTCCAGTTTGCTGACATTTCTGTGGATTCCAGCAGTTCGTTGTTTGTGGATTGATAACAAAGACGAGACAATATCAGTAAATCTATTTGTTCACGTTCCTGTGGAATCAAGAAGCCTTTGTAGATTGATGACAGAATCTATGTAGAGTAAACCTATCTGTTCACGCACATTTATAGGACTGCTTCTCTGGTGACAGAATCTATGTAGAGTAAACCTATCTGTTCACTCACATTTATAGGACTGCTTCTCTCCCGCAGAATATGAGAACAGAAGGGATTATTCGTACTTCATTTTCGTTGTCCTGAGTGCTGTTTCTCTTGCCTGAAGAAGACCTAAGAGGTCGAAACGCGTCGTGTTTTGTCTTGTAATTCGTTGGTACATGTTAATGGGCAGAATTACTTCAAA
>JADBJO010000033.1:1277500-1280000 GCA_016801955.1 Conus betulinus | reverse complement strand
TTGCATACTTTGTATTATTTAACCTTCTCTTTACATACTTCATGTTCTTTAACCTTCTCTTTGTATACCTTATATTCCTTTTCCTTCTTTTTACATTCTTCATATTTCGTAACGTTCTCTTTACATACACCACAGTCCTTAGCCTTCTGTTACCATACTTCATATTGCTTAAACTCTTTACATACTTCATATTCCTTGAACTTCTATTCACACTATCATATTTTTCAACTTTCTCCCAACATGTTCCATACTCCTAAATCTTCTATTCACATACTTCATGTTCCCGAAATACTTCACATTCAGTAACTTTTCATTACACAATCATATTCTTCAACTTTCTCCCATATTACTCCATCTTCTTTAAGCTATTTACATGCTTTATACTCTTCAAATACTTCATATCATTGAACTTTCTGAGTACACAATCATATTCTTTAACTTTTCTCCTAATATACTCTATATTCATTAATCTTCTCCCTGCATACTTCATATTCCTTAAAGACTTCATATTCCTTGAAGACTTCATATTCCTTAAAGACTTCATATTCCTTAACCTTCTCATTACGCAATCATATTCTTCCACTTTCTCCGACATACTTCACATTCCTTAACCTTTTTTGACATACTTCATATTTCCTTGACGAGAATTACACAGTCCTGTTCTTCAACGTTCTCCCAAACAAACTTACTACATTTCTTGACCTTCTGTTCATATGTGTCCTATTCCTTAAATACCTCACATTCCTTAACCTTCTCTTTACACCTTAAGTACTTCCTATTCCTTAACCTTCTCTTTACACCTTAAATGCCTCGTATTTCCTAACCTTCTCTTTACACCCTTTAACACCTCATATTCTTTAACCTTCTCTTTACACCTTAAGTACTTCCTATTCCTTAACCTTCTCTTTACACCTTAAACACCTCATATTCCTTAACCTTCTCTTTACACCTCAAACACCTCATATTCCTTAACCTTCTCTTTACACCTCAAACACCTCATATTCTTAACCTTCTCTTTACACACCTCAAACACCTCATATTCCTTAACCTTCTCTTTACACCTCAAACACCTCATATTCCTTAACCTTCTCTTACACCTCAAACACCTCAAATTCCTTAACCTTCTCTTTACACCTCAAATTCCTTAACCTTCTCTTTACACCTCAAACACCTCAAATTCCTTAACTTTCTCTTTACACCTCAAACACCTCAAATTCCTTAACCTTCTCTTTACACCTCAAACACCTCATATTCCTTAACCTTCTCTTTACACACTTTGGGTGCACCACCTTTTCATCGATCCCCACTCTCTCTCTCTGTGTGTCAAAAAAAAGCTAGCTCTGCACATCGACGCTGGGTCACTCTCATAGCCACCTCCCTGACTGTGTGGAAGTCCACAAGCGGTTCTTGTGGCGGGTGACTGGAAATCTTTCGTGATGGATTGTTCCGTTAGCTGGCGTCTGGCCCACCTTGCCAGCCTGTCACCTATTGTTTGCTTCTCGCCGCTTCCTTTCATCGTGCGGTGGTCACCTGCTCCGTCACAGCCACGATAACACACTCGGTGCTAATCATGATGGATCAGGGCGCGGCGGAGCCGTTGAAAACACACTCTGTCTTCTTCCCGCCACTGACCAAACCGACAGAGAGAGAGGGAGAAAAGTTGATCAAAGCCTGGAACCGTAGACTCGTACCAGTCTCGAGGGGAATGGTAGAGTCATATCTCTCTCTTCTTCCATTGAGCACAACGCTTTTTTTTTTCACATACGTCAACGCTTTTTCTTTCTTCTTCTTCTTTCTTCTTCTTCGCGTACGCAGGCTGATACTTCTGCGGACACTCCCTAAATAGACAGGCAAGTTATTAAACCCATAGTGGATTTTTGTGTGTATGACCGTTTTTTTTTCCCGCCATTAAGGCAGCCATACTCCAGCTTCGGGGAATGGAATACGTCAACGCGACATTGACGACTTACTTTTAGATAGATCATTACAAAGGATTTAGAAAGTTAAAAAAAAAAAGACACAGTTTAACAGAGACAATAAATGAACTTTGTGTGAAATTCTGTCTTTTGCCTGAGATGAACCCTCTCATCCTAACCCGATGCTAGCCTTAATCTTAAACATAACCTTACCCTAAACCCTTTCCCTAGCCTTTGAAAATCTTACACAGACCTTCCTTCCTGCTGTTCATGATATAGTTGCCTCCCTTGCTCATGATATTTGCGCGCTTACCAAATTGTCTTCTAATTTTTGTGTTGGTAATTAGTAACCTGAGTCTTCTGTCAAGCTGTTCAATGATGTCGTTTGTTGGTTCATGAGGTGTTGACGGCTCTGTTGAGAAAGACGTCTGCAACAGAGACACGAAGAAAGACCACTGAGTTAGGAATTACGAAACAGAAGATATTACAACTGTGCCTGGTTTTTCTTTGGGGGACATCGCTTTTTGTAATATCGGTTGTTGACCATTCCTTCGCGCTGAGTCCGACAGGGCAAATTGAACGCG